>CAMPET010000198.1:8230-101847 GCA_946803715.1 Beroe ovata | reverse complement strand
ACACACACACAACCACATGTACTTGTCATGCAGGTAGCAGTGTATGTGTGTCTGGCTAATGTTGCAGAGTCTTGCCACGCACAAAACGTCCAGCACATTTTTTCTGTTTAAAACTAAACAATGTGCACACCGTGGGCGATTATCTGTTGCAGAGCGCGTGCGTGCGCGGCGTGGATAACAAACACAGAGAACATATTCAATACGTATTGAGCTCTCAATCGTGTAGAGGTATGATGTTAGCATGATTAATCAGTAGCATATCTTATGTGAGCGATTATTAGGCGTTTACTCAGGTTGTTACAAATTAACACGTTTAATACTTGAATAGCAGCATTGATGATCATACAGACAGGCAATCACAAATCCAGAGGTTTCATCTTATTCACACAGAGAAAAGAGAACGATACTAACTAATCCAATCATCATGAGTATGGGGCTTAGGTAGTCAATTCATGAGACACATGATAAAGAGAAAAAGACACGAGTCTTCTCAGACAACACATCACAGCACTAAGAAAAGACACACAGAAAAAGACACACAGAAGAAAATGAAGACACTCCGCGAAAGAGAAGACACACGCTGAGTCAACCTGTCTACTTTCCAGCGGAGCACAAAATAGCGACCATCAGTTGATCCTTCTCCTTAAGCAGGTCCATGCCGAACTTGAGATTTCCGCGATCAGACCACGCTGTGGCGCTCGTCGGCACACCGAACCGTGACGCACCCCGCCACACCTCCTCGTTATTATATTTGAGAACGGGGCAAGAGCACGCCTCGGCGTGCGGTACGCACCTACCATGCTGTGCTGGAGTTAGTCGGGATCGCCCTACGTAATTCAGGGGGCGTGTTTATGCTGTTTTGCGATAGAACTATTATAGTAGGTATAGGGCGTGCTGTAGTGGGGCAATAGGTGGTGAGGATTAAAAGTGGGGAAAAATGGGGGCAAGAAGCAGAACATGGGCGTGTGTTATAAACTGACCTAGTATTATTGTACTAATTAAGTGTATTGCATTGGTAGGTAAGTGGATTAGAGGAAAGGCATGCTGCACAGTGCACAGAGTGAGGCAAGACAACACTACAGACAGAAACATCACAAGAAGAGTGAGCTCTGTAAGTGAACAAGACAAGTAGTGAACAAGACAAAAGGTGGATGTGCAAAAAACATCAACAACAAGGTTATCACAACTCGGATACTATTCTTTGTAACACGGTCACTCACTGATCACGTGACTCAGTGATCACGTGTCTCACCTTGCTCCGATGGGGAATCATCACTTCACTCCCGTGGACTGCCACCAGGGCGTTGTGATGTGGCGCTGAGCTGGGCCGTCCGACGGCGCTATTCCGAGGCGAGGAGACGGGCGCGGTGGGCGGCTTCGACATCAGATTCGAACCTAAAAATTGAGAATATGATCAGAGAGAAACTTCTTCGAGAGTTACGAAGTTTGTGTTTCATTGTTTCCATTGTGTACGCTGTTGGTGCCACAGGTCAGAGGACAACTGGTCAGTTCCACACTATAGGGTACGCCCCAGCAATCAAGAGTACGCCTACTCACTCGATTTCGCGTGTGATGGTCTCGATGGCACAGCAGTGGTGTTTGGTCGAGGCGCCCTCTGGTTGTAATTCCCACGTGGTTTGTTTAGGAACGATGAAAATACCCTAGGAAAGTGGTTTGTTTAGGAGCGATGAAAATACTCTAGGAAAGTGGTTTGCTTAGGAGCGATGAAAATACTCTAGAAGCTTATTGATATACACATTCAGAGAAATGCTGCAACATAAGCACAGTAGAAGATAGACAAAAGACTCAGTCTATTTGAGCTCTGCTGTTTCGAGTACTAAATTACCAATGCTCCTGGACGTGACAATCATAATGTGCACAATGAAACACAGGTTTAATGTCGACACGTGATACTCTGACGTATTCAGATGCATATCTCATTAGTCCCATTACATGGTAATGACAGGGTAACCTTCACGTCAAACACGTGAAGTTTCCTCAATGTGTAAGATGAATCATGGCTGCACTCCATTTTGACAAGATATGAAGCATTGTGCAGATGTCCCTGACTCACGGTTTATGGTTGGCAATCTCGTCTTCGAGCAGCACCTCTCGTTCCGTTAGCTTGACATTACTCCTCTGTTCCTTGTCCTTTGATCTCTCATCTGCCAGCATACCCTCAACCATGGATGCCCACTTGTCCCCGTCACACTGTAGAGATGATGTATTTAACAGGAGCAGAGCTCTTGCAGTGAATCGGGGAATGCTCACGGTATATTGATCAAATTACTTTTGTCTGTTATCTCATTGCCAGAGTGTGCTTTCTATGTGTATTGAGTGCATCCATATAATGTTCAATACAATGCTCTTAGGGAAACAGATGCAGTGCATTGGTTGTCATAGAAACACACATATTGAAGCAGAGTTGTAATAAGACTCCTCATTTAACACTCATCCTAACATGTACAGCCTTTTCTATAATCAGCTATAAAGAGAAATGATATATTACAGATAAGTTCAGTGCATACCATGCATATACTATGGTCATATAGGTAATAATGGAGGCTTGTACTCACTGATTCATCTTTGTCACTGAACTGAAGCAATGTTTCATTGGCAGTTGCCACGTCACAACCTGAAGTACAACAAATGATCAGTGTGTCATACCTACATCCATTGCTAAAAAATCAGGTTAACAATCTACCAATTTGATGAGGCTATCATCTTCTGTGACAGATTGATCTGTAAAGAACCCCATTGTTTCCATTTCTTGTTTAACATGCAATACAGCAAGGATTTCAACCATGTTCACCAGGCTAAGCACACAACCACTTTGTCTGTCCACAGCCACTCACCCACAATGTTTGCAACATCATTAATAGCACCCTTATCTCCTTGCCATGCACGTTTCACTAGAAATGCCAGGAATTCCATTTGTTCCCTCATCCGCAACACCTCATTCTGACTCCTCACAAGGGCATCTTGTAACTTCTCAACATCAGTGATGTAAGATGGCTTTGGAGTGCTTGAGGATGTATAGAGCTTTGATCTCGTACCTTTTACCAGAGGCATCTCCTCATTTAATGCACATCCTATAGCCTATTAAAAGGGATTGGAAACTAAAATAGAAGTTATAAACGAGAATAGATTGTTAATGACATTTTGTCATGCAGGAAAATATAATTTATGGAAGATATATTTCAAAAAGAGAGATTCTTTGGGGATTTCGATCTGGATCAAGAACAGGAAAATAAACAAACATATATGAAACTAATAAACAATAAACAAATAAAAACAAGAAAATAAATCATAAATAACATGATATACAGAATACAAATATGATATAATTGAATCATCACAAACGATCACGTCTCAGGAACTGAGCCTTATAAATATTTATTATTTTACAAGGCATGCGAGGGTGGGGGGACGCTGCCGGGCTGCGCAAGGTGCAGTGCATGCGCAAATATCTATTTATTATTTTGTAGGATTTTACCCTACCGTCGGTGCGCGCGATTTTCAATCCGCCCTTGCCAGGGATAAAATCCCGCCAGCAAGGGTAGGGTGAAATTCTACAATTTATTATTGCGGCCAATGATAATTATGACAATCCCGAGCCGCGCGCCGCACATGCCAAATGGCACGCATTGTCATGCTCGATCAATTATAAACACTGTTGCGCAGTTGCGTCGCGGAGAATTTCGTTTCCACGCGCGCGCGGCCCCAACTTATTTTCAGACCACATGGGCAGATAGCCGCTTTGTTGTCGATCGACAATAGACCCTGTCGAGAATTTCGTTTCGCGCGGCGCGGGCGCTTAAACTTATCCCAGACATTGTCGATCGATGATAGGCCCTGTCGAGAATTTCGTTTCGCGCGCGCGCGGCGCAAACTTATTCTCAGACAGCTTCGCGGCTTGCATCAGCGGTCTGGCATCGCCCGACAACCCAGACAGCTCGCATCAGCGGTCTGGCATCGCCCGACCGCGACAACCGCTTCGCGACCTGCATCAGAACCGATTAAGGGTCTAGCTATAATAGCATCGCTATGGCCAGTCTTATCGTTTCTTTGTCAGATGTTACCTGACCTGTTTCTTGCGCGCGCGCGCAAGAAACAGGTATAACATCTGACACATCGTTTCTCATGTCACAAGCACGACAAACAGGGGTAATTTTATATGTCAGGTCAGTCGTGAGTCGGGCTGGGTCATGTTGCAATGTGCGGTTGACTCAATGACTCATGTCGGCAGGTCGGCTCGAGACAGGAGGTTCTAGTATAGTAGACTAGTAATAGCAATAGCCATTAGTGATTAGCTAGGCGGAGATTTTAATGTGGACACTAGACAACTGGTGAGAAAATTGAGTAAGAGTAATGATATTAATATTTATACTTATTATTTACTGTAATACTGAACCACACTGAAAATTATATACACTTAAATTATATGAATAAGATAAAAGAATATTACGGCATGCGGGCACGGCAAATGATCAAACGTTCGAACTTCTATTTCTGACCCCATATAAAAGCAGCACTTGAACTTTAAGTTTTTCTATCACTATCAAATATGTTTACTATTAAGTTCTACACTTAAGTTTTATTACTTTAACGTTTCGCTGCCACTTATCTCGTTGCCCTCCGTAACATGAATATAGGATAAGTAATCCCAATACTCACCGCATAATTCTGTATCGAAACTCAGAAGGTACTATTTGCAGGTATCACTATGTCAGGAGGATATTATTCCGAGCCATGACGGGTTCTGCTTCGTCCTCCAGCACCCGCACAGCGTTCCTCTGTATCCCATAGAACACCGGGGGTTGCCGGCTCGGGTCAACCGAGGAAAACTTCCAGCCGAGAAAACTCATACAACTGCAGCACAAGAGACAATTGTTGATGGGTTTGCTTTGGTTATGCTCGGGAGAAGTTGGCGAGATTTAAATAAAAATGTGAGCAATTACGGGATGATTTATATCTGGCACTATATAATGGAGAATGCTCACTTTGTACAGTAGAGGTAGCTCCACGCGTAGCCAGGAAACCAGGAGTCCCTCTCTGTGGGGCTCCCGTTTGACAGCGCGTTCTGTATACTATACGCTGTGACCAGCTCAAATGGGTTGCCTAGAGTTTATTGCCATAGTTACACCATAGTTCGTGTATCGAGATAAGCATGTGTTTCGAGTGTAATCTCGCGTGTATGCCAATTACTAACCTGTAGGATTAACGAAGAAGGGTCCATCAGTTGACATGGAAATGAGATGTGATGAGCACACTATGGCTATACCACACAACTCACAACAATAATCAAACTCGCTTAACCGTCGCAGATGCGCCAACTGTGACAAAAGTCGCACAACCAAGTTATTTTCCCGCAGCATTTGTACTCTGAGAGGAGGTGGTTACGAGAGTTTTAAGTTGCTTGTGGTGTTGTTATGGTTACGGTGTTGTTACAATGATCGCCACGATAGTAAAAAGTGAACTCTTGTTCACCTCTGGTTGAATTTGAAGGGCATTGCACTGATAAGCCAGTAGGAAAACATGTCAGGTTCTTGGGGTGCAACGTCCAGCTTCACAAACCTGCTCACTTTGGAAATCTGGTAGAGAGAAAGACGGGTTTAATATGCAGCAAGAGGTACTGCATTGTTATATTTTCCCACGCTTTAAAATCCAGAATGAAAGCAGAAAAGCGCGCGCTCAAACGTACGTGATGCGCAAATATGGTATCAGAATTGTGATCGCGTATTCCGTGATTCGGTACTCAGTGATTATGAAATTGCTATTTTGTGCCATTGCGGTTGCAAACATGCGACTAACTGCAAACATGTGACTAAGTGTTGACAGCTTACCGCCAGAGTGGTGGTAGTAGTGAGAACTGGTGTTAACAATCCGGTCCCAATTTACTCTTACCTCTTTCCTAATCTTGTCCATGATAGTGTAAACATCATGGACCTTGTAAATCCACGGAGGCAGCCCGCTGCTTGCAAAACACTCCCGCAGTCTGCCCGCAGGATCAACAACCCGCGATGGAATGTGATCAGCAAGTATAGATACCGTGGCGTGCAGGTTGGTGTTGGAGTAGCGGTGAGTTTTCAGTGTTCGGAATCTCTGCCTGCCTATGGGGAACACGAGTAGAAACATATTTACTACGAGCATTACTCGATAAGGAATTATCAGATCTGTAAATTTGAATAGCCTGGATCACTCTTTCCGTCACTGCTCACCCCTCACTCACCTCTGCACTTGAGTACAATTTCACTTGGCGTATCCTCTGATATCTCAACGATCTGAACTGTGACTCCAAACTGTGACCAGCTTCTAACTAAGTACATTTGTTCCCTGGAATAGTCAAGAGTCAGAAACTCCTTACTGGAGATGTAGTACCAGTACCTCCTAACTCGAGATGTCAAATGAAGACAAAAAATTCTCTTCAAGTTTCAGATCATAGAATCGGTAAAAATGAGATGAGTGACTCCACACTTTTATACATCGATTTCAAGGGTCCTAAATGAGGATTTCACTGGCTCTGAAGACATCATTTTTCCACCAAATCATCTCACCAACTCTCACACTACAAGTAACAATCTTCTTAGCGGCCAAATGACGATTTCAGACCTGTGAGAACAAACACAACAAAAAACCCGATTATCAATGGGACACAACGATACCAACGAACGGCCAAATTTTGGCCGCCAAAAACTATTTTTCAGGGGGCATACTAGAAATGAGTGTTACTAGCCTTTTTTCGACGTAGAAACTCGGACGACCAAAATTTCACGTCAATCGGATGATCGGATCCCGATTTAGTGGCCGCCATAGCCCCTTATCGACCCAAAATATGTCAGTTTGAGTGAGCATTTGAGGATAGCTCCCAAACGGATCGACCGATTGATTTGAAACTTCTATCATCGGTCAAGGACCATTAGAAACTCGGACGACCAAAATTTCACGTCAATCGGATGATCGGATCCCGATTTAGTGGCCGCCATAGCCCCTTATCGACCCAAAATATGTCAGTTTGAGTGAGCATTTGAGGATAGCTCCCAAACGGATCGACCGATTGATTTGAAACTTCTATCATCGGTCAAGGACCATTAGAAACTCGGACGACCAAAATTTCACGTCAATCGGATGATCGGATCCCGAGTTAGTGGCCGCCATAACCCCTTATCGACCCAAAACATGTCAGTTTGAGTGAGCATTTGAGGATAGCTCCCAAACGGATCGACCGATTGACTTGAAACTTCTACCATAGCTCAAGGACCATTAGAAACTCGGACAACCAAAATTTCACGTCAATCCGATGATCGGTTCCCGAGTTAGTGGCCGCCATAACCCCTTATCGACCCAAAACATGTCAGTTTGAGTGAGCATTTGAGGATAGCTCCCAAACGGATCGACCGATTGACTTGAAACTTCTACCATAGCTCAAGGACCATTAGAAACTCGGACAACCAAAATTTCACGTCAATCCGATGATCGGTTCCCGAGTTAGTGGCCGCCATAACCCCTTATCGACCCAAAACATGTCAGTTTGAGTGAGCATTTGAGGATAGCTCCCAAACGGATCGACCGATTGACTTGAAACTTCTACCATAGCTCAAGGACCATTAGAAACTCGGACAACCAAAATTTCACGTCAATCCGATGATCGGTTCCCGAGTTAGTGGCCGCCATAACCCCTTATCGACCCAAAACATGTCAGTTTGAGTGAGCATTTGAGGATAGCTCCCAAACGGATCGACCGATTGACTTGAAACTTCTACCATAGCTCAAGGACCATTAGAAACTCGGACAACCAAAATTTCACGTCAATCCGATGATCGGTTCCCGAGTTAGTGGCCGCCATAACCCCTTATCGACCCAAAACATGTCAGTTTGAGTGAGCATTTGAGGATAGCTCCCAAACGGATCGACCGATTGACTTGAAACTTCTACCATAGCTCAAGGACCATTAGAAACTCGGACAACCAAAATTTCACGTCAATCCGATGATCGGTTCCCGAGTTAGTGGCCGCCATAACCCCTTATCGACCCAAAACATGTCAGTTTGAGTGAGCATTTGAGGATAGCTCCCAAACGGATCGACCGATTGACTTGAAACTTCTACCATAGCTCAAGGACCATTAGAAACTCGGACAACCAAAATTTCACGTCAATCCGATGATCGGTTCCCGAGTTAGTGGCCGCCATAACCCCTTATCGACCCAAAACATGTCAGTTTGAGTGAGCATTTGAGGATAGCTCCCAAACGGATCGACCGATTGACTTGAAACTTCTACCATAGCTCAAGGACCATTAGAAACTCGGACAACCAAAATTTCACGTCAATCCGATGATCGGTTCCCGAGTTAGTGGCCGCCATAACCCCTTATCGACCCAAAACATGTCAGTTTGAGTGAGCATTTGAGGATAGCTCCCAAACGGATCGACCGATTGACTTGAAACTTCTACCATAGCTCAAGGACCATTAGAAACTCGGACAACCAAAATTTCACGTCAATCCGATGATCGGTTCCCGAGTTAGTGGCCGCCATAACCCCTTATCGACCCAAAACATGTCAGTTTGAGTGAGCATTTGAGGATAGCTCCCAAACGGATCGACCGATTGACTTGAAACTTCTACCATAGCTCAAGGACCATTAGAAACTCGGACAACCAAAATTTCACGTCAATCCGATGATCGGTTCCCGAGTTAGTGGCCGCCATAACCCCTTATCGACCCAAAACATGTCAGTTTGAGTGAGCATTTGAGGATAGCTCCCAAACGGATCGACCGATTGACTTGAAACTTCTACCATAGCTCAAGGACCATTAGAAACTCGGACAACCAAAATTTCACGTCAATCCGATGATCGGTTCCCGAGTTAGTGGCCGCCATAACCCCTTATCGACCCAAAACATGTCAGTTTGAGTGAGCATTTGAGGATAGCTCCCAAACGGATCGACCGATTGACTTGAAACTTCTACCATAGCTCAAGGACCATTAGAAACTCGGACAACCAAAATTTCACGTCAATCCGATGATCGGTTCCCGAGTTAGTGGCCGCCATAACCCCTTATCGACCCAAAACATGTCAGTTTGAGTGAGCATTTGAGGATAGCTCCCAAACGGATCGACCGATTGATTTCAAACTTCTATCATCGGACAAGGACCATTAGAAACTCGGACGACCAAAATTTCACGTCAATCGGATGATCGGTTCCCGAGTTAGTGGCCGCCATAACCCCTTATCGACCCAAAACATGTCAGTTTGAGTGAGCATTTGAGGATAGCTCCCAAACGGATCGACCGATTGATTTCAAACTTCTATCATCGGTCAAGGACCATTAGAAACTCGGAAGACCAAAATTTCACGTCAATTTGATGATCGGTTCCCGAGTTAGTAGCCGCCATAACCCCTTATCGACCCAAAACATGTCAGTTTGAGTGAGCATTTGAGGATAGCTCCAAACTCGCAGTGTCCCAACTCCAAGTGTCCAAACTCCCAGTGTCCCAACTCCCAGTGTCCCAATTCCCAGTGTCCCAACTCACATTGTCCCCAGTATCTCCAGCAGTGGTGCTAATTGCTGCGAACTAACCCTAACCCTAACCCCCTCTGTTTCCTTATTGGTTTACAGTATCGGGGGTCAAATGTCGGGAGGGGCGATTGTCACACTATTCGAAAAGTAGTATCAGTAGCTTACAGCCTTTCAATTCGAGGAGTAGTATAGCTATTGAATCTAGTGCAGACAATTGTGTGATTTTAACAGGTTGCATTGGTATAACGTTAGTGAATTCAACAGTTGCTATAACGGTGCAACAGTTGCTTATGCTGCATTGAAGTACGAAAGTTAGTAGAATATTTACATTAATCGTACAATCCAATCCTTCGTTCGCGGTGTTAACGAATAAAATTGTTTCGCTCGAATAAAGATTTAAATTCGTCATTGCATATTACTACAACTAGTCTTCGCAAGCAGCACTACTGAGATTCAATGCAGTTTTAAACAATAATCCAGCCCGACAAGCAGAATTGCGGTCACGTGACAGTAGAAAGTTAATCACGTGATCGTAGTCAAAGAGGTGACAAGCCGAGCGAGCATTTCTGAGCTAGGATACCTTCACATGCAAACACGCACATGCACTCTCCTAGCAGAGTTGCCCTGGCAACTGACAACACACTCCGTAGTATATGAGGAGGCCGCTCCGACCACTGCTCACTCCGACTAGTTCGAATTAGTATACGTTTCACGCAAATTCGAGTGTTTCACGACTTTATCTCAACATGAGAGAGATTGTTCACCTGCAGGCCGGCCAGTGCGGTAACCAGATTGGATCCAAGTTCTGGGAGGTAAGATACACACCAATATTAGATTCAGCGACTGTGTTTTATCCAACTCCATGATGTCACTCCTGATTTCTCAACTTCCCAAATCTCTAATCCCCCTCCCCAGGTTATCTCCGACGAACATGGCATCGACCCCACCGGAACATACCACGGTGACTCCGATCTCCAATTGGAGAGGATCAACGTGTACTACAACGAGGCCACCGGCGGCAAATATGTGCCCCGATCCGTCCTTGTCGATCTGGAGCCCGGAACCATGGACTCCGTCCGATCTGGACCTTTCGGACAGATCTTCAGACCGGACAACTTCGTGTTCGGACAGTCTGGAGCCGGAAACAACTGGGCCAAGGGACACTACACCGAGGGAGCGGAGCTCGTCGACTCTGTTCTCGATGTTGTGAGGAAGGAAGCCGAGAGCTGCGACTGTCTCCAGGGATTCCAGCTCTGCCACTCTCTCGGAGGTGGCACCGGATCCGGAATGGGAACCCTCCTCATCTCCAAGATCAGGGAGGAGTACCCAGACAGGATCATGACCACTTTCTCTGTGTGCCCATCCCCCAAAGTGTCCGACACAGTTGTCGAGCCGTACAACGCCACCCTCTCCGTCCATCAGCTCGTTGAGAACACCGATGAGACCTTCGCCATCGACAACGAGGCTCTCTACGACATCTGCTTCAGGACCCTGAAACTGACCACACCCACCTACGGAGATCTCAACCATCTGGTGTCCGCCACCATGTCTGGAGTCACCACCTGCCTGAGGTTCCCTGGCCAGCTGAACGCTGACTTGAGGAAACTCGCCGTCAACATGGTTCCCTTCCCCCGTCTCCACTTCTTCATTCCAGGATTCGCCCCACTCACCAGCCGAGGCTCACAGCAGTACAGAGCTCTCACCGTCCCTGAGCTGACTGCCCAGATGTTCGATGCCAAGAACATGATGGCCGCATGCGACCCCAGACACGGCCGATACCTGACCGTGGCTGCCATGTTCAGAGGCAGGATGTCCATGAAGGAGGTAGACGAGCAGATGCTCAACGTGCAGAACAAGAACAGCAGCTACTTCGTGGAGTGGATCCCTAACAACGTGAAGACCGCTGTGTGCGACATCCCACCACGAGGACTCAAGATGTCCGCCACCTTCATCGGCAACAGCACCGCCATCCAGGAGCTCTTCAAGAGGATCAGCGAGCAGTTCACCGCCATGTTCAGAAGGAAGGCTTTCCTCCACTGGTACACTGGTGAGGGCATGGACGAGATGGAGTTCACTGAGGCTGAGAGCAACATGAACGACTTGGTTTCCGAGTACCAGCAGGTAAGAGAGGATTGAGGATTGAAATGAGGATTGTAACTTGAAATGAGGCTTGTAACTTGAAGTGAGGATAGCGCTCACTTTCTTACCACACACGCATATCCATAACACACGTGTGCTATTTCAGTACCAGGACGCCACAGCTGAGGAAGAGGGTGAATTCGACGAGGAGGAGGAAGGTGATGAGGATGCCTAAATCTCCTCTCTCCCCCTCTCTCACCATGACAACGCAGCACCGTTACCATGGCGACATCGTGCAGCTACCGTCATGCAGTGAACTCAGCAGCAGCGGACACTCGGACATTCAGCAGATGAAGACCGTGCCGATGAATTGGCCGAGAGCCGAAGTTCTGAGACACTTTGTAATTTATACCACACCGATTGTATATATGTTTTGTATATAATATATTTGTATTCCATCATCGAACTTGTGTGTATTTTCGCTGTTTCATTTTACATGATATGCCCGATGTACAAAATGTGTTCTGTTGTCTGTACTATTGAACCTAAAAATCAAAATGTACCTTCATAAAATGCACATATAATATTCGAGTTTTATTTACTCGTTCTTGAGCAATTGAAATGAAAACGTGGTTAAGATAGGTGTAACTATCATGCATTGAAACTGTTTAGTGTATACATCAAAAAATGTTATGTTATCTTCCTAAGAGATGAGCAAGTCAAAACTTTACAGCTCTGAAAATCGAAAGTTTGTGGATATGGGTGTGTGTGAGAATGTATGAGCATATATTACCCAGTGAGTATATATACACTCATGAGTGTATATATACTCATGAGTGTGCGAGTATATATATAACTCAGTGAGTCTATTATGTGAGTGTTATCACGTACCGTTCTGCAGGCATATGAACCGCTCCAAATGTATTGTGATTCCCATCGAGAAGTGATCTGATCATTGCAAACTGAAGTGTGGAGTCTCGTATGCGGAGTGGAAATGTCTGACCTGTGTGAAATACGAGGATCTATAGTCGAGTGTATGGACTGGGAAACTGGCAAGGGATTCGTGACTGATTACCTGGTATGACCATGACGTCCAATGGTACCATGAAGAGGTTCACAGTCTGCCCCTCAAGCCAGTAGTTGCACCCCTCAACCCGATGCATTGGCATATCTGGGGGGGGGTGAATTACTGATAATCGATAATTCTCTAGTATGATAATTCTCCGTGTCGTCTTGGTAACACGTACTAAGTACATACACAAACGTCGTATACCGAATAGCGTTCCTCTTTTCCTTCATCGATCATGTTACTAGCAATTACTGAATTTTGAATGGACACGATTCCCTTGCTAAGAAGAAGTCTCACCAAGGTAAGAGTGCTGTGAAGGAATAGCAATATCGTAATCAACACTCTCCAAATGCTGCTCACCAAGGTAAGAGTGCTGTGATGGAATAGCAATATCGTAATCAACACTCTCCAAATGCTGCTCCTGCTCTACTTGCGGTGGAGGGAGGGCAGCCAAGACCTCGGCAACCTCATCCTCCTCCTCTCTTTGCTCCACTGCCTCGTCCACAGCTTCTTCATAACGTAACCGAGCTTCATGTGCTTCATCCACAGCATCATCCACAGCTTGCAGTTCCTCGTGTGCGGCATCTACGACTTGGTCCACTATTTCCATCTCAATTTCGTCATTGTGATCTTGTTCAGCTTCTTGGTCATCCTGGTCTTCTTGGAGTGGCGGGTCATTTTGAACTCCTGCATTTTCTTCACCGTCCATTTCTATTCCTGTAGGGAGAAGAGATGGGAGTATGTTATATGGCAAATGATCGAGACGTAATCGAGATGAATACGACAGTAATGCGTGGTTTATGTCTCATCGTAATTTTAATGGATTTGTAATTATAGGAATAACAACGTCTTGTGCTTTAGGTACCAGAATTATCATCTTGATTGTCGCCATTTTCTTGATCCATGTCTCACAAAAAATCTTGCTGAGTGTTCTTCTCGTCAATCATTGACCATCCTAGATTGGATGGGTACAAGAGATGAACTGTGCATGTTCCCAGAAATTCGTCAATATATTGATACGAATTCAGCCGGATATAGAAAATCAGATAATTTGGAACTGAATTATTGTGTACTATTGTACGATATTGTGCGATATTGCAGGAATAAACAAATAGTTGCCAGAGATAACTGCCAGACAACCTATTCATATTCATTCATAGACCTCCTCAAATCAATCTCCCATTGACGACTTTTTTCATGATCCCTCATCCTTTTCTTCTTTGATTCTGTTTTTAATTTTACTTTCCTCTTATGGATAAGATTCTCCGTCACACCACTCTCATCATTAGGTTGGAAATGGGTAACTTTGGGAGTGTGTTTCTCGGGAACTCCCAAACCCCTCCTATCAGTCTTCAACTGAGTCTTGATGAGATGTTTTCGACCTTCTCCTGATGGACCTGTGGAAATTATCAATTCAGATATGGATACACTTTGATAATCTTACCTTTTATAGATGCATCAATGAACAAAAAAGGAAAAACTCACCTAGACCCATGCTTTCATTCCATCCACATTTCTCCATCAACTTATAGCCTACACTTTTAGTATCCAAATGAGGGTTTATGTCAAGGACCTTTCTGTTTTCAGCAATCAAATGGCCAATCGATGAGTCATGGCCTATATCACAATACGTAATCTGACAGACTTCACAGAACTTTTCTGCAGATTTAGTTGCACCACACTTATCCAATTTTTTTTCTTTTTGATAACTTTAGTTGAGCAGTATGCGAATCAACAATATGCCTTACTATTGAATCCCCAGTTTTTTCAATGATGTCATTGAATGAGTTACCATACCTATCATTTAGATAAGCTATTGATGGTAAAAATGACAAAATAAATTTCAATGATTTATAGCTCTTGTTGATAACTGCTGTCATTGCTATGTTACAGCCATGACTGTCAGACAACTTGTCCAATTGCTTATCATAGATTTCCTCTGAATGTCCCTTCTCATCACACAAATATTCCTTGAACCATGCTCTTACTTCATCAATACTATCATTGCAAACACTCGTGTAAAGCTGGAAGAAATGTTTCTCAGTTATGATAGGTGGTGGAACCTTCCTTTCCTTCTTTTGGCAAGAATCCGGTGGAGGATAAGAAGTATCACTGACTATGCTTGAATAAAATGATGCTGAATCTGATGGTATCAATCTTACATCCTCTTCACATTGTTCCTCTGCTCCCTCTGTACTAGCACACTCTAAATGCTTTTTCTTTATGAATTCTACCGGGAGAAATGGCAGCATTCAGTTTCCAAATAAAGAATCACATGATGGGTGGCATCATCAATCCTTCTAGCTATAAATATGAAGTCAAATATTCTTTCTGCAATACACAATACAAATTATAATTGAATTGAATGGATTTAATAATAATAAATATTCACTTTGAAGACTTCAGATAAAAAATAAGTGAAGTTAAGAGTATCATTACTAAAATTTATCCTTTGCACTACAACAATTATCTTGCACTGCGTTGAACCAGTCTCACTGCAGTGCAAAATCCCGATCAATTTTTGACCTCTAGTCCTGAGATCAAACGGTATATGCAGTTGAATGTGTGGAATCATCCCTGACAGTTTCTACTGTTAAAAAATGATAATATAATGGAAAGAAACTGCACAATACGGGCGTTTTCTATTCACACATGAAGGCAGGAAATACCCCAGCAATATTGTGTGTTAATTTGCTATTGTTAATATTGCCATGTAAAATTGATGGAGAAAAACAAACTTGAAACAATTGTTTTCCCAAGACCATTGTTTTTCCCCTTCCGAGTGTACAAATAATCATTGAACTTTACAACAATCGCAGCTGACTTTAGTTGTAGGATTTCACCCTACCGGCCTACCCTTGCTGGCTGGATTTTATCCGGGCGGGATGAAAATCCTACAATCACTTAAGCAGTGCGCTGCATTGTAAGATTTTCCAATTTCACTTGACCTCTGTTTCTCGCGCGCGCGGCGCGATCCAATGAAATCTGACAAGCGCCACAAACGAAGTAAGTTTGACATAAATTGACGGCATTGTAGGGGGTTCCCCTACCGTCGGCGCCGCGCCGCGCAATTGTAATTCCACCCGATTACGGATTAAATTTCGTCAACAAAAGTATAAAAAAATTTCAATCGACGGAATTGCCGTGCCGCGCAAAGCAAAGTGCGATTTGCGCGCCTTCATCAAAGCCGAATTATTAATGAATGCACGCGCGAATGGAAACACAACACGGTCCCCGAAATACGTTGATTTTAAGTCAAACTTATGACGATGACTGCAATTCAAGCCACAGATACCACTTCTCGAATTGGGAATACCGATAATCGATTTTATTTTTCGAGTTGGACCATTCATGACCATCAGTGACCAATTATCCAATGACCAAATAGGGAACCATAAGCTGTCATCACAGACCATCAGGAATCATAATTAGTCTCAAGTGGTTGCACAGGACCTTATCCAGGCTCAGGTCCTTGCAAGAAAGAAGTATTGTGAATAATTCAAGATGATTTTAGCATCATTAGAATATCAAAATTATGAAGCATGATATCTTTATCTCTATTCAAATTAAATCCCCAGGTATGGCATCAAGATTCCTCCCTAAGAGTGCTACAAATGGGAAAATTTGTAATGACATGATAAAACTTATTCCTAAAACTGACTTGCACTGCCATCTTGATGGGTCCATGAGGTTAAGTACATTGATTGATTTGGCTCAACAACAAGATGTTGAATTGCCTGCACATGATCAAGAAGTGTTAAGGGAAAAGGTTTTCAAGGATCATTATGAGAGCCTTGAAGCTTATTTGAAACCATTTGATTACATGACAAAGGTCACCAGAGATCAGGAATCATTAGAGAGAGTAGCATTTGAATTTGCTGAAGATTGCTATTCTGAAGGAGTTAGATATTTTGAAATGAGATTTGGACCACACTTGCATGCAATACCTGGGAAGCTTTCAGTTGAAGACATCATAATAGCAGTTAATAAGGGACTTGCCAAAGCAACAGAACTCTTCAATCAGTCGAATGACGTCATTGAAGGATTGGTGCCTGAGTATAAGTATGGAATCATAATATGCTGTATGAGATATTTTGATGAAAACCTTTCTCCCTTTTATAAACAATTTTGTGACCAAAATCAGCATCTGAAAAAGAAAGCAATGTATGGCAAAGCTTCTCTTGAACTGGCAAAAGCATCAGTGCAATTACGTGATAATCTGAAGATCCCCATTGTGGCATTTGATATTGCTGGATGTGAGAATGGGTTTCCTGCTGACCATCATTCTGAAGCCTTTCGTTATGTCCATGAAAATCACATGAATAGAACAATTCATGCTGGCGAGGCGTATGGCCCTGAGAGTATTTTCCAGGTAATGGGATTGGTGGTGAATTGTTTTCACTCAATACCCTATTTTGTATCAATAAAGATGTCAACCAACATCACCAATAAAACAGGCAGTTACCTCATGCTATGCAGAAAGGATTGGGCATGGACTTAAGCTCTTTGACCATGGAGCAATTCCTTCCTCTTCACTCATTGATGATACCAAAAGTTATGTGGAAGGACTGATACGTTCTATTGCTAACAGAAGGATATGTATTGAGGTAAGCACAATTGGTTCTGTTGGATGGATGGACGCCATGTATCATGGTACATATGTTAGGTATACTAGATTGATCACTTCAAACCGCTTTTATCTTAATTGCTGTTTGAATTCTTAAGAAACAACACTGTCTAAGGTTTGCTTAACAAGCAACTTCCAAACTGATCCAGTCTACAGAGAAAAGCCTCATTTGCATCCCTTGAAGAAACTATTGAAAGAGAAAATCCCTGTTTGCCTCAACACTGATAACAGGTTTTGTAAGATAAAATCGATTTGGCTGCATGGATAAAGAACAGTTGACTGAAAGTTACTACTTGAATGGGAGAAAATTGTCCACCCATAGATTTGAATATTTGCATTTTTTTCAGGATGGTTTCACAAACAACTATTTGTGACGAAATACGTCTAGCAGCTGACTTACTAGATCTTGACACACGTGAACTAAGAAAAATTATCAGAGCTGGATTCAAGTGGAGCTTTATGCCAGGAACTTATGCATCTAAAATGGTACCTACAGAAACTTTTTGTCAAAAAGCATAAAACATCTTAGTCTTGAAGTCCTATGCTTCGAAATTTCACCGCTTGTCTATTGTTTTCAGGAGTACATTGAGAAGATCTTGACTTACTATGATAAAATTGTTGCCGAATTTGGAGCAGAGCAAGACTAGTGGGACTTATCCTTTCCAGCACATTCTGTTGAATATACGTTAATTGTGAATGTTATCACAGACAATTAATTTTGGTAAACATATGTGTGGATACTGGATCGGTATAGGTTGAATAGGTAGGTAGCATTGTGAACCATTTGATTCGTTTTTGTATTTTAATTTGTGTTGACTATCAAACATACGACTTATTATAATGAACACTTTTGTATAATGCTTTTGACGTTTGTACGGATATCGATGTAATTATGTAATCTGATTTGACATTTTCTCATTTCATATTAATCTATTTCATAATAATCTATTATTTTGTCCGATTCGGCTTGAGTGTTATTCTATTCAAATCAATAATATTTAAGTTGTTTTTTGTTATTCAAGGTCTACTCCGATGCGGATAGTTAATGATTACTACTGTGAGCATTTCATGGAATATTAAGATTTTAGGGTATCAATATGGACGTCGACTATTCACTCAATCCGAAAGATTTCATCACCTTCAAAACAGAACTTGACCTTCTCTGTGACGATGAAGTCGACGTCTTCAAGCGTTGGGAAATTCTTCAAAGTATTCAAAGCACACAGGTTTGATAGTGATGTTAAGTAAGATTCATTAACCAAATTAAACACAACGTACATCATGAAATTTCTGCAGGCATATCAAAACACAAAGATGTTCCTCGCGGCAGGTGGAGTGGAAGTTCTCTGCTTTGTTGTCGTTTCCAAATCACCTTTATCGGGTAATTTCTGTCAGCCGATAGTAGCTACGAGTATATTACGCAAGGAACAGCCTAATAACATGCCATGGGCAATTCCATGCTAATTGTTTCCATCTAATTTGATGTCATTACATTTTCACAGACCGTTTAATCTACCTGGAGCAGAACGAGGAAGAAGGGAAGGAGTTTGTGAAGGAGCCACTTGGGGGCATACCCCCGCTTGGCAGCCTCAGAGTGGGATCCCTTACCATCCTGGCGGAGATGGCTAAGATAGAGATATACAGACACCGGATATGGGGCTTCAAAATTCTCCCCAAGTTATGCGCACTTTTCACGAAGCGAATGGGTTACCTCATAAAATTCTCACCTGACAGGTCAGTAGAGATATGGGATCTCTTTCCTGGTACCCGGTGTTAGCTGTGAAACTAAAGCGTTCTTACTGTTCACAGGGAGGATCTGAGCACAGGCGCACCCAAAGACCAAACACTTCTGCTGCTGGAAAAAGTTCTCTACTGCTTGTCCTACCTTATTCTCGGTAGTTCTGAGCTTGCTACAGAGCTGCTCAACTTGTTAGGTCACGAAGTGATCCTGATTACGACGGTACAGTGCTTCGTCTTGCAGCTAGATTACCAGATAGAACCATATATAGTGACATGTATACAGTTAGTTTATAGTTACATCGCGTGTAAGTGTGAGGTAACACATTTAATGTCACCGGATATACCAGGCAGGAGGTAGATAATGATCCCCATTATCACAGACAGTAAACAACACGGTGATATGTGATAGCATCGCACAGTTGCTTGACCACTGTTTGCTCTATAATCCTGAACCCGATGCAATAGAGAAGTTCCTGTCGTATAACCCACACGAGAGGTTGCATGCTATCAGACCCAAGTGTTCAATGCATCAGGGCCGCGACCATTTTGACAGGTTAATCATCAGATGAGTCATAACCGATATACCTGAATGCGCTTTAACCATCCATATGATTTAGATACTTCCTGATATGCGTGGTTTTTCAGATTCATGCTAAACCTGGATTCATATTCTATTCCTGAGAAAGTCCCTCAACAACCTCGAAAATATGACAAAGTTTTTACTTGCGGTATGTACCACTTGTTATTACAGCTTGGACTTAGGTCTTAGACAATTATTGCACAACCCTATTGTTCCATGCCCGATTATTGCATTATTATAATTTAGTAGCATTTCTTAATTGAATGGCAATAAACACCTTTAGTTTCACCTAGCGTCTCTTCCTCTCCACAAGATAAAACTTCAGTTTCATCTTGTACTTTTTCCTCTCCACAAGATAACTCTCTCCAGGTAATTGCGGGACAAGTAAAGCAAAGATGCCTGTATGCAAAAAGTGTAATGAGATGCGTTACTGTAACACGTCATGTCAAACTAAACACTGGCTTGTTCATCAGATAACCTGTAACAAGTAGAGGACTTGCTAAGCATGAGCGCTACTGTAGGTTACCGCTTCAAGAACGCAGGGCCGAACAATTAGGATGCATGTAGCATTGTAGCATTGTCCTTTTGAGGCAGAATAACATAGCCATGATAGTCTCTGTAATAGTCAGTTCAATAGATCATGTCCAAGACTCGTTCCGGAATCAGACATTGATGGAGATTTACAGCGCATCGAAAATTGATACTGACTGAAGGGAGAAATGGACTTATTTAAGTCCTGGAATTAAGATTTGAGTAGTTTACATCTTACTGTTTAATGTTTATAGTTGATGAGTATTGTGTAAGGAACAGTACTGTACAGTTTTGCACATTGTTAAGGAATTTTAGAGTACTTTGTATTGAAATTCGCATTCATTTATTTATTGTTGTAAAAGCTTGATTAGACTTGGTACTGACGATTTTTGATCCAATTTAAAGACTGGCTTTAGAAAATTCGGAAACGTTTCAATTAAATCAACAACAAAATATGCAATATAATTGAGATGAAGGCTACGTTTTAATTTTTGAGTAATCAGGATTGGGTTGATAACAAAGTAGCTTTCTAAAATCGATGTTAGCCACTTGGATCAATCACTCTACTTATCAAGACTCGTCAGTATTCATCGACTTAAAAGCTTTAATAAACATTCAAGTTGATAAGTTATTGTATCGATGATATGTAAATATGATGTATGAAAATTGAATCTCACAGATAAGAGCATTTTGTTCATCAATAATAGTGTTCCATCAGATCCTGACATGATTATATTGCTAATTGCATAGATCATGACTCAAAGAAAAGGTATATCATTTGACCCCATCTGTAGATAAACTGGACTGCTCGAACCACTGTCATCAGGAGTGTACACTTCTACTGATAAACCCTTCCTTTCCCCGAAGAAAGAAACCTCAGCATAAGTACAATCTCCATCATCCTGCTTATCATCAGCAGTGAGAATTGTTACATCTGCATAGGTGAGATCCTCTGCTCTAACCGCAGTACCCGGTCTATTGCTGTGGTCTAAACATGAGTATGTGTCACTAGCACACTCGGGAATGCTCACGTCCTGTGATTTCTTATTCAGGACAGCATAAGTCAGGCTCTGGTCCGGAAAGTTATTTTCTTTGACTTGACTTGTAACGCCATGCTTTGTTGCTTCGTTGGAGTGATTCTCTTCACCTTTTCTCATTTCGGTTGAAGACACTGGTGGAAGTTGATTGGAAACGTTAGCCACACCTTCTTTTTTCTCTTTCCTTTTGCTATCCATGTCATTATGAACATGTTTCTTTAATAAGTCCCCTTTCCTTTTCAGTACAAAATACAATGCTATGATCACACCCATGATGATTACTAGGAATGCTGTACCAGCCGAAGCTCCGGTCAGCAGGATCATTTTAGACGGTTTCTGGCAGTCATTCTGCTCCTCCGCAGATACATCCAGACACAATTTCAATCCTGTCTCGCTGCAGTTGTAAAACTCAGTTGGTGTACAGAAGACCGTGCAATCTTTTCCATGATATCCTGCTGAACAATTGTCACAGTTCACACCTTGCCACTTGAAATTGCACAGTTTCTCTCCGTTTTCTCCACACGAATACCTATCTCTAATTGCAGTGCACGTGACATTGCACTGCCCCACTGGGTAGTAGTTGAGTGCACATCTATCACACTGTTGTCCATCCCAACCCTCAATGCACTGGTCACAGTGATCTCCAATGTGGTGTCTAGCACAGCGATCACAATCTCTCCCTGTCCAGTTCTCATGACAAACTCTCGATCCTACACTCGAACACTCATACCTGTCCTCTTGTGGTGTGCACGTGACATTGCACTGTCCCTCTGGGAAGTAGTTTGGTGCACATCTGTCACAATCACCCCCAGTCCACCCACTTTCGCAAACATCGCAGTTATGTCCAGTTTTATGTTCAGCACAGACCTTTTCCCCATCTTGATTACACGTGTAGTTACCGACAACTGGCTCGCAGTATTTTGAACACGTGCTTGAGTAATAGTAAGCCGAGCAAAAGTTGCATCCTAATCCCGTGAAATTGTCATCGCATTTTGAAATCTTGATATCAATATTGAAATATCCATAAGGATTATCAAGTGTAAAATTTTTTCTCAGCCATGAATTTCCTGCTTGAATGGTATTGAAAGGTAATACTATTTGTATGGTTCGAATTTCTTTGTCCGTCCCTCTCTCCTCATCCCATACCTCAGTTTTAAGCTGTACAGTTGTATTTGTGTTGAGTGTAAACTTGAACTCGGAGTTGAATTCTTCAACTTCTGAAAAGTTGACAGTATCGCTGTTACCAACATCATCCCTATTTCTGTCAACATAGACTAGCCTGCTAGTTGTTGAGTCAAACACTTCCAGCTGATAGAAGTAAAAGTCGCAGCCGGCACTATCGCAGTATGAGGTGTCGTAATATTGAATGAATTTGATATGCCCTATCCCCAACTGATGCGTTGATGCCTGATGGGAAATTTTGGTTCATACGTGGCAATGATGCATAGGAAATCATACATATTATCTAACAGATAGTACTGCTATCATTATTCATCATTTCTAACATTCCTCATACGAGGCGAAAACTGAGAACTGTGAATCAAAGAATCAAAGAATCACCGATAAAGTAGTCGGCAATAAAGCAGTATTTATCGAATCCCATCTTATTTGGAACGTAAAGTAATTGACTTACCAATAGACAAATGAGCTGAAGAAGAAATATCGACATCTAAAAAATGTAAAAAGCAAGGAAAGGCACCTAAAACAGACACAAGTCACAACTTTACCCTCAGAACACAGTAGAAACTCGTGACTTCCGCTTTACAAGTGTGTGAAGCACTATCACTTACTAAGATCACATAGACATATACACCTGAGTAGCAGAGGTTCTCAACTTTGCTTAAGAGTAGTGTTTCTTCTGAATGACCTCGTGTTGTCATAGAGAGCATGGGAATCAATAACAATGAACTAATCTTTGTGGAATAATGGTCTATTGTTGAAATTCTTCACTGAGTCATGATTTCATCATGTCTTAGTCATGTCTTAGTCATCATGTAATTGTCATGTCTTAGTCATCATGTCTTAGTTATAGTTAAAAAGGGTGTGTACGGTGTTTGAAGCTACTGTGGGGTAGTTCTACAGGGTGTCGTGTGAAAAGGGCTTCCCCTGGTGAGATGTGAGAGTGGGACGATTGCGTATGTGCGCAGAGGGGCGCTGTTAATTAACCGAATATCCCTCCCCGGATTCCCCTAACCCGTGTGGAGAGATTGAGCAGTGGGGCTCTATACGAATAGTGGGATTCGTGATAATTCAACCAATTCCGTATAATCGAGAGGTGGGTCTCGTAAAATTAAAAGAGAATAAACAAATCACAAGTCAGCAGTATACGAGTGAAAAGCGGTGGTGGGGGCTGGCAGTGTTAAAACTGACATTGAATGATAAAACCTGTGACGTGACATTCAACACTGAATAAGACCTTCGAACTCTAGAAAAGAAAAGGATAGCTCTTTTAATGGAAAGAATGACTAAACTTGAAATGAACAGAAAGGGTCCCAATTATATGCCCTTTCTTATCTCTCTCTATCATCATCGAAATGTCTTACACTCGCTATCTCTCTCTCTCACTCACACACACACACTCGCACGAACACACACACACACACACATCTCTCTCTAATCGGTTTGCAACTTAATAACCCCGTAATCCCATATGTGAAATATGGTGTGATATATAGTGGTGTGGAGGCCCGAGGGTAATCGGGTCCCACGCTACAACATAGTCATCATGTCTAAGTCATCATGTCTTAGTCATCATGTCTTAGTCATCATGTCTTAGTCATCATATTTGCTGTTAGTACATTTCAGAAACTAGGAATAGGGTAACGAATCTATTTGATATATATTATATAGGTACCAGATTCATGGGCGTAGGACGTAGATACCTTTTAACTGTAGTCCATTAGTCCAATCATCACTTCACTCATTCCATGGACTATGGACTCAAATCTCGAATTTATCTTAGGATGGATTGCCAATATGTTGAGAATGTGACGGAAGAATGGATAATGGAGAAATGCTCATTACCCGCCTCGGAAATCTGTAAGTAGGCTATATTATAGATAATGATGAAAAACCTGTGTGTGTGTGTGTGTGTGTGTGTGTGTGTGTATCTGTGTCTGTGTCTGTGTCTGCGTGTCTCTGTTTCTGTGTGAACCGTGACAACTGTATAGGTGTTGTCGAGAGTATATCAGTGCCTGGGAGTATCAGAGAGAAGATATCTGGTGGACTTGGAACAGCTCTTGTCTCATGTCTCTCACTCCGACATCTCGACATCTCAAGGAACAACATCAGCTCACTCGACGGGCTGCAGTACTGCAAGGTATTTGACCATTTGCACCGCCCCCATCCTCCCATACAATCATGCATAGATGCGAACAGTTCCATTACATTCAATGGTATCAAAATGCTATCCATAGAGGATCTATAAGTAATTATATGCTCCTATTTTCGCGCCGGAACAAATCACGTAACATTCTTAACAGTCGCCTCCATTCTGAGTCAGGTCTACTATTTCAGTCTCTTGAAACTATCAACGTGTACTACAATAACATATCTGTGCTATCGGAAGTTCTGAGACTCGCTCAGAATGCAAAGTTACGTGAGGTAGACGTGAGGCTAAACCCAGTATCGACTATGAGTACCGAGTACAGATTGATGCTGGTCCATGCTCTGACATCGCTTACTATGCTAGGTATGTTGATTATTGAATTACGATGTGTGCGTTGCCTGGGGGATGCTTGGCCTCATGAAAAGTGGACATCCGCTTTTCAAGGGGTCTAACTTCCTTCAGACAGCCGTCTGGTGGGGATTTTAATAACGTGTCTATCAGTGACACTTGTCCCATCGATAACTGTCATCTGTCTAGATAAAGTAGCTGTGACGGACAAGGATCGGATGATGTCACTGAACTACCACAGCACCGATCAGGCTAACCAGTTGACAGGGAGTCATGCTGACGGTGTCAAGGCAGACGATTACAGGTGAGCACTCGGGATGAGGACTCCACGAAATTATGTCAACATGTCCGACTTTCATACATCGATCACCTCAGGGTTTCGAATAATTCGATAATCGTCAATATCAATCGTCCTTTTTTTCATCCAGGTTACAAAACGTGTCATCGGTAGAATCTGGCTCACGGAGGAACGCGTCATCAATATCGGGGTCAAATGCGTCAGGTTTGCATAGTTAGATTTGGTATTCATTCCGTGGAACTTATCATAACAACATGAACAACACTTCTCGATACATTGTCGACCTGGTACCTATTGCTGTATCTTCCTGAATTTCATTTCGTAAATTTGTACACTTCATCCTGTCGTTACTTCTGCAATTACTCCTTTCTTTGCAACCGATCGCCAATATCAATTCATTTCAACACAGATGTAAGCATTACGAGTTCCTGTGAGAAGTTTATCAAAGAGTTACGTCCCCCACTCACCGTCCTTCAACCGAAGAGGGACGCATACGATGCGTTCTCAACGCACGGGACGTTCACTCCTAATCCGATGCGTAAGAACAAGGAGCAGAGGGACACGCCCATGCCATCCCCACTTAAAGAGAGGTATCCAAGTGAGACCGTAACACTCACCCGATCATATAGCCACTTCCATGTTGGCATTTGTGCATTGTACACAAATTCAGTGAAACTGAATCATTTCTGGTACATTGTCAGGTACGAAGAAGGGTCCACGCTGTCAGAGGAAAACAAGAAACTTCGGGAAAAATGTCGAAGCTATAAGGATAGATATAACAAAGTGTAGGTGTTACTTTGACCTCTCATTGAAAGACTTATGATCGTAATGTTCGATATCATCGGCCATCGACAAGATATCATATGTTTCGAAACATTGGTCACGAGTTTTGCTGACAATTCATTGACCTCCAAAAACATTTTCATTACCAAAAAATGTTGATTTAAGATGCTGCGAGTCCTCAATGATTAACCATGAATTTGAACCCTCCCCTTTTGCCATCGCTCTAATTTCTCTCTAGGCTCGCTGAGAGAATATCGAAAGAGAGCTATGTGAAGCTACAGGAAGATTACTACAAATCTCTGAAGAGGAATGAGGAAATTGAGGAAATTCAGAGGACATCTACCGAGGAATTGGCGGCACTAAAACAACACATAGAGGACCTCTCAAAAGAAAATAGATCACTGAAACAGGCTAGCGTCATTTTTCGTTCATAAATTGGTGGTATTTTCGGCATATGCGACACACGTATACATTGTATAGTGTACCTTGTATAGATTACTTTTATAGAGTATATATTATATAGAGTACATTCAAACTATACATGGTGTGGTATACAAGTGCTCACTGGTCTATTAGATCATATCGGAGTGTATATCATATTTCAATTCAAGTCAACTGACTTTATCATTAGCAGTCTTATTCACGGTCTCATTCACAGGGACCAGCATTCGCAATGACACTCCACAATCAACTCTCTATTGACTTGATATTCCATTATTTCAGGAGTTAGCAATCAAAGAACAGGTTTCGGAGGTTGACAAGCAAATCAAGGTTGTTTGCAGGTTTTCGAATTGTTAGATTTCAATTTAAAATGACCGAAAATGTGCGGGTTGCTACGACCTTACAGCGGCCGCGAACGGCAAGTGACTTTTTTGTTGGTAGTAGAAAGATGACTGCAGTTTATGTTTTGCATGTGTTGAATTACGCGCAGCGTAGCTTTGTGTGAGATGCGCGCGCAGCTTTTAGCAACACTTCTCATAAGTGCTGTAATTCTGAGTAATTTCTCACATTATTGCCATTATTCCAGAGAATTGCAAGACACCCTAGCTCGGGACAGAGAAAAACACGAGAACCAGATCGGGGACTTTACAAGCAAGTATGAGGAACTAACCAAAACTTTCACAGAGACACTTTCAAACATGGAAAAGGTAAATCAAGCTATCAATGTTCCCGGTCATCCCTAACCTTCTCTCTAACTGTTACCCGTTAGCATTCCCTCAGCCCGTCCTGGGTTAGCAGAATTGCGCTACAACTGATAATATTTCGATAGCAAATCTCGCAACCTCGAGATAATGGGCTCTTTCTGATATTAGATAACTATAGCTACAGTAATCATGGATGATGACAATGACATTCTGAAACATTGATACGCCACTCTGAGCTGTTGTAGGATAACTCCCTAACCTCGCTGGCGAGGGTGGAATCTTGATTGCGCGGCGCCGACGATAGTGAAAAACCTTACAGTCCCAGCTGTTATATAATGAGTGAATTTCTCAGAGGTATGAAGAAGAGGCTGCAGTTAATGCTCAGAAGCACAAGAACCAGATTGAATTGTGTCATGAAAACTTTGTAAAACTCCAGAAGTTGGTAGATATGAGTAAATTGTTCGCGGAGAACAACTGACCTCATATGGTCCCCTAGATTAGTTGAACTGATTATATTTTCATATTTGTGGCAGATGTAAATAACATGCAACTAAATTCTTATCAAACGTAAATTTTTCCTCAAATTCTTGAATACTTTTTGACAAAGAGTTCTTGTATGCATTTAAATGCGAGTACATACGAAGCTCTCAAGTCATGTTTGGCCCTCAATATTTGATCTCAATATTTGTTCTCAATATTCGATCGCATCCATTGCAACGTGATATATTTTGTTTATGAAACGAACAGTTATGGATTTGAACAACAACGGATGAAAACTCAGCTTTTCAGCTGCTATTAGACGATTTCGAAAACGAGCAATGTCCCTATTGATGATTTAGGTCCCTATAATGGCTTTATATTAATGATTAAGGTCGCCAGAGATATTATAATATGACATTATTTTTCTTTGTATCTATAGCGTATATTACTAACGAAATTACTAACGATAAATATAATATCATTTCCAGTACGTTCTAATTCGTACATTTGTAACAACTTTACAGACCATGCTATTACAGCGTTTCCTATATCTCTATCTATTTTCCTGCTCAATATGGACGAGATTAAGCTTCATTTCTCGTGGCATTTCTGCTGTCTGGTGGTACTCGCATAGCCAGTTCTTAACCACACTCCTCCATTTAGCACAGCGGATGGTAACTGTGTCCAACACGATGAGGATAAGATCAGTATCTGCTGCCAGGAAACGTCTCCAGAACACGTGGTCTTATCAAGTGATACATGGGACTGTGTTCATCATTGGATAATGGATCATCTGACCCCAAGTTTGCCCCGTTTCAGGTAAGAATCCTCCCTGAGATTATCTTTGTAGATACTCCACGAGTAGGCGTTGAGGAGTTTCTTCTTCATTTCTGCATACGTCGGATAAAACAATACCTGAAACCAAAAATATGCGCGTCGTTACAAGATTTAAATAGACGTGCTTTATCGGTTTTCCCCTAATTATACACCATGATGAAATGAATGAAAACTAAATTTATCATTTGTTGTGTGAAATATGCCCATAACAACTGCCAAACCTGGTTCCTCAGAGCATCCTTGCGTTCCTTGTTGAGTAGCCGTGAGAAGGTTGTTTTGCTGACCGCCACACACTCACATCCACGACTAACCAGACTGGTATCCAACTCAGAGTCCATGGTGAATAGGGAAGTCATGCCGAATACGTCACCGGCCTGTAGTGTACACACACGTAGAAACTCCTGCGTATAATGATATCTCATCTGTTTATCAGCAGATTCACTGTGATGTATATCATCTGCATCTGTGAATATACAGAGCGAGTGTACACTGTAAACTTTCTCTCCTCTTGACAATTATTACTTTTTTGGTGTAAATATCAGATCGAGAAGATCTGGCAGATCCCTTCAAATCACGCCCTCTCTGCTGTTTCCCCGGCTCTTCTTCCTCCCCATCCTCTTCCTCATTATCCCCTGACAAGGCCTGTCGTTGCTGGATGATAACTGCCAGTGATGCGCGCCGCTGCATGGTAACACTCCTCCTACTCGTCTCCACCACTGGTTTCTTGGGTGGTTCCCCGCCGCTCTCGCTGTCCGTGTAGCTCGATACTGCTTCCTTCAGCTTGATCATGGGGAAACTTTGTCGGAGCAGCATGAACCGATCTGTGGAACAGGAATATTGACACTTAGGTATGTCCCCATTGTATTGTTGCGCTATTTAGCACACAGGCCCCAGAATGCCCATCACTAAAATAATGTTTGTCCATTCTCACCTATAGCCTTCACTGCTGCCGCCGTTGCCCCCGAGTCGGCAGCCTCCTCACCAGCCTGAACTTCCACAGCTGCTGCCTCTCCACCGCTCTTGTCCGGACTCCCAGCGGGTTTCCGGCACACAGCTCGGGAGCCGGGTGTACTCCGTCTAGATTTGGGCCGGGAGGGCGGTGGTGACATTGCTTTCGTCTGGATTGTGATCTTGGCGATAACATCGCACTTCCCTTTCCGTACAAAGTAGAGATGATCGTTTCGCTTGCTGCTTGCTACGATGCATTTGTTGTTCCTAAATTGGGAAATTTGTCAGATAATAGTTTAGAAACATTTTCTCAATTTTCCCTATGCAAGGGAAACTCAATATTGGATCTCTCAATAAATATCCTGATTTCATGTAGGTAACCACGCTTGATGTTCGATAATTTCCATGGTTATCTTTCGTTGTGTCAATCATTTCATCCAGAAATTGCGCTTCCGTACCTGTAGTAGACCAAAGGTGCAGCTTTTGGATCCTCAAGGAATTTCATTGTTGGCACATCTTTAAACCAAGAGAGTGACCTGGTCATGATGAATGATTATTGTCAACTGTCATTGTCATTTCCCATTTTTTCGAGAACTATCAGTGCATAGGTAGCACAGATGTTTAGCATTATTTCACGGCTGTACATTGCTAACCTGAGAAAAGGGTATACTGCGGACCTTGCACAAGCAGCGACACTCAACATATCACCTGTGTCACCTTTATCACCTGTATCACCGCCGTCATTTGTCGCTTGATCTCCGTTCTCTGACTTCTCTTGATTCGGCACATTCCTGAACTCTTCCTCACTCTTTGTCATGGAGTTCTTGAAATCCTGCCGCATTATTGCTCAATATTATGAAATATGTTGCACTTATAACTGTAATTCCTTGGTATTATTGTGGCCGTAAGCTCTAAGTACGATGCAGGAACCGGGTTCTACCAAAAATGTAGGGAATATTTCTGAAGTAACAAAATCGATGGCCATCGTAGTGTTTTTCATCAATAAAAACTCAATGATGAGCTCATCAATGGATCACCTCGGCATCAACACTCCAGAAGAGTACATCGAGACACGTGGTTACAGTAGCAGGACGACGCCCTCCCTCGAGAACTTCTGTATCTCCAAATATCTCTCCCTTCCCCATGATCTGTACAGTCACGTCCTTGCCAAGGTCCTTGTCACACTTTGTCAGTACAACTGTCATTGTGATGTCCAAATTAATATTTCCCCAGTAAAGAGTATATATGAGAGAGAGGGAGCACAGTGAAGGATTAAAACCTGTTCCAGAGAGTATGAAATACACTTTCTCTGGCCTGTGTCCTTCCCTTAGGAGAACTCGGCCTCTCCCATACCCCTCCAGTATACCCAGTCTTGTCATCTCTATCTGGGCCTGGATCAGTGATATGCAAAGGTCGCTAACACCGTGTATGTCAGGCGTCAGCCACTATTACACCACGTGTCAGTTCAACGTCCGCGATGTGTCATAGACTTAAGTGTCAGTGAATGACATAGTGCGGTGTCAATTCTATGCTATAGACTGTAGAGTGGTGTCAGTGATCTGTCAAAAGTAGTGTCATCAATATGCCACTTGCTCGTAGTGTCACCACAGCGTCTGTTGTACAGTTATACTCACGTAGTCCGGGTAAGCGGCGAAAGCTGTGCACTCTCTCAACACCAGTCTCAGTGATCTGATGTGTGCCTCAGTGCGCTCCCGTCTTTTATTACGGGCAACATATTCAAGCTCTCGAGTGAAGTAAATCTGAGGTGGCGTGTTTCAAAGTTTTCTCTTTTTGAAGCAGTTGCGGCAGCCGCAAGTTTTAGTCTCAATTCTCAAATCTTGAACTATATACCTCGTCTTTGCGTCTTTTGTAAAGCGATGGATCGAACATCTGTCTTCGCTCGGCCTCGTGTTCCTTTTCACCGAGGAATGATTTGATTTTATCCTGCTGCATTTCTATCTTCTTCCTAGTCATCTCCCTGTAGTATACCATGTCATACTCATACTGTAGCATACCATGTCATACCATGTCATACTCATGCGACGCCGCAAGTCACCCGCAAACGATGATACTGATTGGCTGATTGGTTTCCCCATAACTTAGCAATAGGCATGATTAGTCATTATTCTCACTCAAGTGTGCCCTCCTTGATGTGTCCGGCCTCCATGATGTTCCCTCCTTCCCCATGTTCCCTGATCCCTCCTTCCCCATGTTCCATTGTTCCCCATGTTGCCTCCTTTCCAATGTTCCATTGTTCCCCATGTTCCATTGTTCCCTCCCCCATGTTCCCTCCCCCATGTTCCCACTGCACTCCGCCATGTTCCCTCTCCCTGATCTAGGAGATCCATCCCAATTAAAACTCACAGTTTTTGGAACTCTGAGGCAGCTGAACTGACCATTATCATGCAGTAGCCGACATTTTTCCACCTTTCTCTCGCCTGAAACAATCCGCAATATTGAGTATGTATTGTGTGTTTGTATTCCTGTGTGTGAGTGTGTTCGTTTGTCTGTGTGCGACAGTGTGTGTGCACTGTGTATCTGTATGTGTGTGTGACTGCGTGTGACTGTGTGTAGCAGGAATGATCAACTCTAATTTCTATTCACCTTCTTTTTCTTCATGGCAATCTCCTCCATACTCAGACCCTTCTTATTGTTTAAGGAAGGGTATACCATGGTTTGAGAATACCGCCCATTTTGCCTCGAACTGGGTGCGGGAGTGCTAGTCTTCCGGTTAGATCTCCTTCCAGCTTGCCGTGACCGGTTCGTTCTGAAGGTGGAAGTGGTACTACCACTTCCGCTGCTTCCCGCGCGCGGGTACCCGTTCTTGTCGCCCGCCCAAGATACGGAGCAGGTCTTCCGGCGTGACGTGCCGCCCCTGCTACTCGTGATGCTGCATACGTCATCGTCAATCCCAAGCCGGTGATTCATGTATGTCTGTGAGAATACTGAGTAGACGGAATTTTAAGATTCCTACAGTTGATTGGCTGAGGCGAATGTTGCGTCCTTTCAACTCTCAAGATAACATTATCAAAACGATGGCAATCTCCTTGATACGCAGTCTCGTGTTGAACTCGACATTATTCGACAAATATCAGGGGTAAAATCTGTAAAAAAATCACTTCCAACAGCAAAAACTACCTTCGGAATATAAAAGTACTGACGGTGAAAGTAGGTCTAACTATTGTAAAACGGTGATGAATGCTGCGGTAGCTCATCTGTCATCCTAGGATGACAGATGAGCTGCCCTGCTATCGTATGACCTACGTGTTTGCGCTCTGATACACCAAACACTCGGCCATGGTGATATGACACACACAAACACCCGCTGGCTACTGTTGTGAGCCGCGCACGCCACTCAAAAATCATCAGTTATCGGCATTAATTCGATTGCAATCATATAAATGTTGGCATTAGGTTATTTTAGTCCGTGTTATATAGCAGGTGAAGGGTTTAAGTTTCATGACTTTATACGCTGAATAAGGGCAAAGTAACGTGATAAGTCATGATAGCTACACTGAGCATTAGTTCAACTTCATTAACGCGATTGAACCACTCATGTCAATGGGATTGCCAATGGGAGATGTACGATCAAAGGAGCCAATATAGGTCCCGACAAGGTCAATAGCAATGCGAGGAAATGTTGTGAAATCTGGGCACTTATCCTACTTTCTACCCCTTCTCCAATGTCTCTACAATAATATCTGTCGAGTACTCTGATAAGTCTTCGTATCGTCTTGTGTCAAGTCCTGATCGTATCATGAAATTGTCTACCTTCACCTATGTATGTCAATTGTCTATATTAGCCTATGAATGTAATGGTATAGGATTAGTGGAAACCTAGTTGATAGCCAGTGTGATTAACTGAGGTCCAGCTTCCAAACGAGCTGATAGTTATCTGTAAATCCGTTGAAGCCGAGATGCTTATAGTTATAGCTACTCAAGATATTATATCGATAATTGATTACTGATTGGCTGATCTAATACTATGATTATATCGGGCTGAGTGGCTAGTAACGGGACGGCTACGCAAAGATTACAGTTCCACCTCAGTACTCATAATATGATATTTATACACTTACCAATTGTACACTTACAGGGCATGCGCGTTTAATTGAGCCATAGCAACGTTGCAACAGCTTGCAGCATAGCGCGATAGGTGCCCATCCGATATACAATTGATATACAATTTAAACGCCATCTAACAACCACAGACAAATACCAAAACTTGGCTTTCATAATTGACAATATATGTGCCATCCGACATTTAAGAAATAAATGTAGAAAACATCAGATGTTGGCATGCAAATATGCATGACTAATGAATGTTTCTCCCCTCACCCTGATCGTTAACGTGGAATTCCGAACTGATTGTCAATTTACAGGAAATGGAGCGCTGAAATATGCCGAACTTCCTGAGAAGTATATCTCAATGCAGGCTCACCAGATTACTCTTTATCCTCTCAATCGCCGTGTTTGTGATCATATCCTTATGGCACCTGCGTGTCAGTAGACAAAGTGAGCAGGAGCTGACAATTTCTGGACACAATATGGAGCTCCCCACCCGTGTTGAAAGACTGGTGGATGAGGGGAGTCCTATCCCCGCCTATCCATCTCATCATGATGGATGGGATGCAGTTTCATCTCCCGCCCCACGGGCCATGTCAGATAGGCTGGATCGAGTGCAGAGATATTGTGGCGCTGTGCGCCCCTCCCTGCCGATATCGGTGGCGGATATTCCGGCAAATAGTACATATCTGAGTTGGTGCTCAGTGTCCAGCCCTGCTAGCGCTCAGTGGACCAGTATCATGACACAGCCCAGCTACAACGGTAGATGTCAGGGCTCAAACTCGTTTCAAAACTGTCATGTTTTTGACAGGGATAATCAGACTCAAGGACGAAGTTACAGCTTCCTGATAACGGGGCACCCATTCGAACGTATCGTATCTGTGTACCACATGCTGTTTGAGGTCATGTGTAAACAGCACGCCGAGATATGTCACAGAAATTTCATCCAGTTTGGCAGGCAGATATTGTATGATCAGCGTGACCCCCGCCATCTTGCTGACCAGGAGAAGCGTGCTCTCTTGTCTTCAGCTGCTGATTTTATCCAATCTGGGTTGTCTGAACTCCACTATGACCGCAATAACCCCTACCATAACCCGCCCTTCCCCACTTTTATCGAGTTCTCTGCCGCTATTCTATCAGGTGGCCTCTCTGACGAGCTATGGGAGCCACTTTTCACCCTCTGTTCGCCATGTTCATTCCACTACTTAGCCGTTGTGGATCTAGCCACTTTCTCCCGAGACACACACTACATTATCCAGACTCTAGGACTGCCTCCGCAATCAATAGTGGGAGACACACCACCGCCTGCACTCGCGTGGGAGCCGGTCTTTCTGTCGTTGCCGAGTGATCTCCAGAGGAGGTATAAGGAGTTCTACCTGGCTGATTGCCAGCTGCTCGGATATGACTGTGGTGTGGCACCCGCCGCCCCACCACCCAGTAGCCGAGGTGTGGTCCCCATACACCATGAATTGGCGGGCTCCAAGACTCCCTACTCTCGTGTTGGGGGGCATATAGACCAGCATGACTTTCCCTGTGAACCAAGTGCTATATTCAGGTGGTTACTCATGCAGCCATGCACTATATAACACTATTGCTGATTCTACCCAGTGGGCCACAAGCAATATATTACCCGTGTCGAGCAATAAAATTAAATTTGAGTACCTCCTGTTTCACTCATATTCTATTTCAGTATACATCGCCATGGAATAAGGGATGCAGCTTCAAAGGCAGGTTTCAAGACTCGAATAAAGAAATTCATGTCAAAGATAAAGGATATCCATTCTAGATCGTCCTCAGAAATACCAGACTGGATATTAGGTAGACTAAAATATAGGAGCAATTTGACAATTTGTTGCTCATTGAAAGACACTTCAATCTTGGAACCTCTTTAGAATATTATCATTAATTGTGATAACAGGACTTCTTTATCGCACAGATGTTGAGTACAGATTTACTACGAGCACAGATCTCACGCGGAAGGGCTACGCGGAACCTCTCCGCCAGGGAAAGCGATACAGAGCAGCGTTTCCCGGTCTGCTGTCAGGTAGGAACATAATGATGAGCAGCCTATCCTGACCACGTGACAGCCTATCTTGACCACGTGACAGCCTATCCTGACCACGTGACAGCCGTCATTGCTTGTCAAGCTAACCTGACAAGGTTGCTTGATATCCCGTTTATTTCAGATCCGAGTAGTATTCAAGTCTCCTCCTCCTCTAAAGCGAGGTTAGCATTCACTAATTACCCTCATTAATTCACTAATTACCCTCAATTCGAAATAACTATCGCTCATATTATTTCATAGCAAGATCGTTTTAACATTAACACAGGTGTGTTAGTTCGGCTATTGCTCTACTCTACGGCATGTTAGGAAGCACCTACTCCACACCTAACGCCACCGCCATCATGGGTGGCGATGTGTCAGCTAGTGTACATGGCGTGTCGGTGGGGGAGTGTCAGGGAGAGGAGAGCAACAAGTTACTCTGTCGGATATACCAGCCGCTCCTCACCCCTTCGCGAGACAGCGTGCCACTGAAGATGTTCAATCCGGGGCGCCACGCCCTGGTGAGTTAACTAAGGGTGTGCCCTGTTTTTCTGTAAGGGTGTCTATTTCTCATTCTGTAAGGGTGTGCCTTGTATTTCTAGGGTGTGTACTGTGTAGCTAGTATACTGTTGTGAACATAGTGACAACACAAGGCTTGTAATTACTCCAAATCAAGTACTCCAGATCAAGTACTATCAGCGATGTGAGGGCTGTGTCAAAGCGACCAACTTGTTACTCGAAAACGAATCGGGTGTCCCCGCTTATATATCTCGCAGCAGGTTTGTTCGTTGGATGTACATTGAATCAATATTTTGCAACTATAAACTACCTTGGATGTACATTGTACATTGTATACACAATTTAAGTTCATTATTTCATAGTATGTAAATCATACAGCGGATGAAAATTGTGTGTACATTGTGTGTACACTGTACATTGTGTGTACATTGTGTGAACATTGTCTGTACACTGTACATTTTGAGTTTTTGCGTTGTGTTATGACTATATTATATTTATTGTTTGTGCAGGCAACTGACTCAAGCACTGAACGATATGAGTGGTCGCCTCGGATTCAGTTTGACGCTTGACGAAATGTCGACCATGCATCTCTTCTGTATCACGGAGCAAACCCTTCCAAACCTGGTGAATAACGGGAATTTCTGCTCATTCTTCAAACCAGAGGAACTTGAAATCCTCTCCTTCTACAAGGTAAGTATTTCATGATGCGAAAGTGGCACTGACTCTTGAGATACCAGTACCACCTATACCGCTGTATAGGCTGTACAAGCTCATGTCAAAGTTAGAATCTGTTGTCAAATGAGTGATATGGCAAAAATTAACTTGTCACATCCGTGCTATCCTCAGGACATGCTTGTACACGAAACCATGGTAACGAAGAAACGCATTGCTTCTAGTTGCATTTTGATGCAGGAAGCTATACGAAGCTTGAGGAACAACGAAAAATCCTTCCTGTTCGGCCACTCCCAAACTTTACTCCCGTTCTTTGAGTATCTTGGGATTGTTTCCGAACCGCTCGACCATTGGATCGATGACATCATGGCAAGGAGGTTCTTCGGTGACATGATGCCGTACAGCGGGATCCTTACTTTCGTTGCCATGGACGGATGTCAGGGCGTGGACAATGGTTCACGTGTTGTCCAGACATTCCTCAATGAGAAGCTGGTGGAAATACCGGACTGCGACCCACCCTGTACTTTGGAAAAACTGGAGGAACTTTTCCCTCAACACGAGTGTGATTATTTCAATAAAAACTACCAGTACTGACGCACCATCGTTATTCAATTTCATGTGCCAATGCCATGAACCAGGGTAGTACCCTGGGTACATGAATAATATCGCTGATGTTCAGTAGTTTGAAACTCTATCACAATGTTCATATTGAAGACGTGATGAGAGGTGCAGATTAAGATACACAGGAGACTGTTTAATCTGAACAATTTCAATGAAATTGCATAGTTATGCTTCTTCATTGCGGAGTTTTTGAAATGTAAGCTTTAATGTAAGCTTGTCTACTTCAAAATTTCAGCAATTAAGCGTGCTTACTTCTAGTTGTACTTCTAGTCTTGGCCTGTCAATGTCAGCATTAGTCATACTCATAGTCATAGCATTAGTCATACTCATAGTTTGTCGAGTGTCAGTGGACGTCGTCCGCCGCGCCTGAACGTCAGCGATGATAATGATTGATAGGCATGGGTCAGAGTCAGAGCTAGACCCTCTGACTAGCATCGCCGGGCAAGTCAGCGCCAGCACCTCTGTCTCGTGCGCCCGCCGGGCGCAGGCATGTCAAACTCAAAATGACGCATCGAGTTCAAGTCATGAAGTTGATTTAAAATTAATTTTAAATAAACAAAGGTAATCTTACAGTTACAATAATGAATAAAAATATAAGAATAAGAATAAGATATGGTCTGATTACAGGAGTATTATTCATGTCATCGCATACAGCATATCCAACTTCAAGAACACAATAATATACCATGAAGATACCGTGGATGAATCTCTATCGTTTATTATTTCTCGTGTCCTTGAATCGGACTTTATCATATCAATTGGATAACAATAACATCAAATTCAATACATGAATAAATTTTAGATTTAATTTAACCAATTCAACATAATATTCATCCTAAAATCTATTTTCCTTAAATAAAACGATTCACTGGAAGGTATGATAATGAAGTTGCTCTCATCCAATAATTGAAATACCACTACCAGCTCATAGTTTCGTCTGGGGTTTAAACTAAAAATGATTGCGAAACTTCAGTTCCAATGAAATTCAATGCTTCATCCTAACTGTCTCAATCTGTGCAGTTAACCAGCAATACAAATAAAACTGAAGTCAACAAGAAGCCTCATCCGCATCGGCAATCAAATAAGTAATAACTATAGGCATAAATTATTGAATCATCGTGATATTGATTCGATTCTTTGCTATTTCGATAAACAGAAATGTTAATCATCATAAAAGAATGAAATAAAAGAGAGTATCAAACAGTTAACGTAAAATAAGTAAGCCCGTACAAAACTAACTTGCAAAACGGGTCTGATAAGTATAATTTGGTTGAGTATAATAATGATAACGCTAACCTCATATAACAGAGAACTGACAGTGACAAATGCTAGAGAATCCTGCCAATCAGTTGAAACAAAATAGTAAAATTTTTTAGGAAAACTAAGAAAATGGAACATTGAACACTGAACGAATCCCATCATAACACCCGATTTCAATACTAAAAACTGCATCCAAACACGCCTATACTAATAGTGCCTTGAGTTAGTTCATAGACTATCAAATCAGGGATAATACTGATAGCCTGCATCTGCGACTATGTCCATTGTCCATCACCATTGACCATGGCCTGTTCTTTGCTTGTCGTGAATCTTTGTCATTAGACCATCTAGATACCAGTAGGGACTACTAAAAACCTACCAAACTCCCGGTATCACATTGTATTTCACCATCTGAAAATATCATTAGTTGGCATGGGATGTGGGAATTAACGGATAAATTTCAATAAAAAGACTCCTTTTCAGATTCAAAACATAGGCGTGAGGGGTCCCGGGTCAGGGACCAAATGATATAATCCTGGCAACAATCCAAATTTACCTCCTGGTAAGATTTCCATGCTCGGATCCCGTAGAAAGCCGGTGACAGTTTGTTGTAGGAGACAACTCGCTTCACAGAATGAACCAGGTGAACAAGGAATGGGAGGAAAACCAAGGGTTCATCCAGACCTATTGGGAGTGAGAACACGTTTCTTGAGTCAATCATTTCAGTTAAGGATCTTGGCCGAAATCCAGATATTTCCAGAGGAGAAACAATTCAGCAATGCAGTATTCTCAGCACAGGAATTGTGAACCGTGTGAGTATTATTCATGATACAAATCAATGATTTTCTCACCGCAGGCCAGGGCGATTGATGCCAATATCATCAGCTCCCCGGTGATAGACGGGTACTTCATGAAGCGCCACAGCCCGGACACTGGTATCCTCTCATTACCAGCCGCTGCAATGGTGGTCAGGCACCTGGTAACGGGGTGGTTCTCACCTGGTGGAGATAGGGGACCATGGTAATTAACTTCTAGGTTGTTTCAAGGTAGGAAAAGAGTTAGAGAAACGAGTTGTAAGATCAGTCAGCCTCGAAAATTTAGCATATGACCACTGAACAATCACTTATTCTTAACCAGTAACCGTTCACTCTACCCGTCACATATCTCATTCACTTGTGTAGTGTGCACAATAACCTGTGATAAGGTAGTGACCCTGAAGTGTGGAGTATGTATATACCATGAGTCCCATGGCAAAGGTTGAGCAGAGTAGAGCGGTGAGCAGATAGGATGATGACGTCACATTATCATCTATTGGTGACGTCACAGCACTTCCTGATGGGCGGGGGAATTTTGAGATATGCGACGATTTTACTTATATTATTCGTCACTGACCAATAATAATAGTAAAATTTGCATGTTATACCTAGTCGATATCTCGATATAAGTCATTACCTAAAGTAGTTATACTTATAGCTGTTGTTAATGTATATTTACCTGAAGTAAGGTATCTGAGAGGTATGAGTAGTAGAGCAGGTTGGGCACAGATGGTCCAGAGCATAAAACCGATACCACACTTCTTATCGACTATATCTGTTGTGGGCATTTGTTAGGGTCAGGTTGTTTTGTTGAGTTTCGGTGTCAAATAACACTCTCATTTGGACAAAAAGACGGCACTATATCTATCAGCCCCATTTTCAGACTCACCGGTGGATGAAACGTGGGTTTTCTCCAAACTTATCAGTTTAGAAGCGAGGTATAGGCCGGTCATGACCAGCACAGCGGTTACATTGAGCGGTAAATACTCGCCAGAATAGAACTGGTCCAAACCTGAGCAAAAATTAGCGAGTTTTAGCAACCGTCTCACAGGAATGAAACACACCTGAAAAATGGGACAAACCGATTTGTACAGAGTAGAGCATGGGACACAGTAGACCGAGTCTGATACAGAAGAATTTGACGTCGAATGTGAGGAGAGGGGGGAAGAGATTGATTCTTGGGTTTGGTGATCCGACCAAAACATCACTCAGGAAATGAACTGTGGGTGAGGTTGTTATTATTAGACGAACCCGAATGAGGGGAAATCACTCAAAAACTGGAGAAATTGAGAAAAAATGAGAAAAAATTGAGAAAAAATGAATATCAACCCACGTGGATTAACTCCGAAGAAGTTGGTTTTCCAATTAGCTCGAGCAATAACAAAGAGTGTATCCGTTCCACTTGCCAGATTAACAACATACCAAAGAGATAGGTACGGAACCTCAGTGGGTATCTTTAGATAGTCCTGCTGAACCAGCGCTCCACTGACAACCCCTATAACCGCAATCAGAACACCACACACTTCTGAATTGGAAATCTATTAGTTAGGAAGTACAACTTCAAACACAAGGAAATATCTCGCAGGATCATTCAAGAACCTAAGTGATGTTCTCGACCGTGATCGTAAGATTTTCTTTTTACTTCTCCAGTTGGGTCCTGTGTAAAAGCAGGACCCCCCTCTAGAACAAGATGATGTATATAATACTCACTGAGACATTCACTGTGTTTGATAGCGAGACCGAGGAGAATGAAGGCCACATTGATGACATTCATCCACACTGCAGTGTTGATGAAACACTCCAAGTCAGGGATCGGGAATACGTCATGACGTAATGTCCACGTGACACACAGCACGAAAAACCCGCGTGATGCTATGGGCAGGGGGATAGTGTGAACAGATCATGAAAACACGATGCTATCCATACTAGAGAGTCATGCTTTTTCAATAAACGATAAAAGCCAAAACTAACCGCTTGTAATGGCTAACTCGTTGGGATCATTTAGGAAAGCATGAGATAACGCGATGAAGCTAAGGACCATGGAAAATACCAGCAGGGCGGCAGTGTAGTGTTGAGGAGTCAGATGGGTTAGGTGGAAACGGGCATCCACCAGTGAGCAGCAAACAACAATCAGTGAAGCTGAAAAACATAGTCTGCTATAACCTTGGATTGAACCCTTTGCATGAATCAATCGCAATGATATCACATTGACGATATACTCACTATTGTAGACAAATCCCAGTGACTTGAACTTCCACTGTGCACAGAGAGCAATCAGTAGAATAACAATGCAGGAGTGAGCCAGTGTCTGAAGGGGGTTGCCTGTCTCGCTGACCAGAACTCCATAGTGCTTGTGTCCAAAATACTGGAGCACCAAGCAAAGTAGTAGTACTGCAGGACCTGCGACGGTGGTATGAATGGTAAACGGACTGTACCGCGACACTATGATTCAGTCCATCAAACGGCAAAAGTTGCTAGCAGGAAGTGGTTTCGATCCACCGACCTCTGGGTTATGGGCCCAGCACGCTTCCACTGCGCCACCCTGCTTGATGACCAGTCCCCAATTGCAATGGCTAGATTCTCATTGCACGAAGCCTTATTTAAACGATCTTCAGCCAGATATTTAAATCATGAACTCTACTCTATGTTCTCGCAAAACGTCTAAATCATTCAAATTTCTGCTGCAGGCAGATAGCAGGGTGGCGCAGTGGAAGCGTGCTGGGCCCATAACCCAGAGGTCGGTGGATCGAAACCACTTCCTGCTAGAAACTTTTGCTTTGTACAATCGGCTTTGCCGCAACTAATTTAAGTCATTATATTCATCGATAATCTTTCATTTCATTTAGCGTACTTGTGACACCGTACTTATGACACCATACATACTGGTAATTCAGGAAGCTTAATTTTGATTTGGATAAAAACTATGAGATCTATACTCACTTCCATTGTGAGTTCTTAGGACGTTTAGGCTGTATGAAAAAACCTTGTGACTTGTTTGACCTCTTTGAAAGTATTGTTGAATGGAAATTGGGCTGAAATGAAGCGCGCGCACGCGCCCAAATTAATTTTCAAATTAGTATGACGCGCAGACATTCGCGTCAAAAATGTCTCGCGCCTTACGCGAAATACAGTTATGATGAAGCGCGGCAAATAACTTTGTGCCAAGTGTTGTGCGTTGCCATACAACATTCCATAATTGGCCAAGATGCAGTTGTCATGTCTACAAATAAATAGGTACCCTAGTCCCTAATAGTACTTATTTGGGAAGCACTTATAGTTCTTTCAAAAAGCGTAGTTAAGGTCTACGGATGGCCATCTAAAAGGATAGTCTAAAGCAATAATTCAGACAGGTTTAAACTTCAGTCTGCATTGTACATCGCTATGTCGATACTGTATAGGTTGTCTAGCAGGATGGCGCAGAGGAAGCGTATTGGGGTCATAACCCAAAGGTCAGTGGATCGAAACCACTTCCTGCTAGGCACATATTGCTCATTTCACCGTTCATTTTGTGACGGTTCATTTTCAGGTCAGTATTAAACAATTCCCATACAGTAATGGGGCAACTCTATATTTTGCCTAATAGCAATGAACCCTAACTCTAATTTCACTGTCAATAGTATAAATTCCATAATGAGCAATGACCACTGTTTGGCCAACTATGTTGGTCGATGCATTCTGTAATCTGTACATTGTACCTTCGTACATTCTTCATTCGACAGTGTAAAATGTAGGGGATGTATAACATCAGGAAACTGCAACAGGAAATGTACACTATGAGTACAGCTATCCTATACTGCCTTCTGATTGGATGATAAAATACCACGTGCAAAGTATTCGGTCTTCTTATTGGCTGTCGCCTCCAATAGTATCACACTCCATCGTGATTTTGATATACTAAATAGAATGCAAGGGAATGTACAATGAACCGGAATTTCATGAAGTGGTTACCGCATATTACCAGTATAATTGTCAATTTAAACTGTACGTTATAATAACTAGTGCAGTGCAACAATGTCAAGCCTATTACGAAGATAATTAGACAAAAGTGTACATCATCTCGCAGGAAAATGTACACGGAACTGCAGTTTGCTTTCACGTGTTTAATAATGGAGACGCATGGGGTTATCAAGAAATATTCATTCGCGCGGAGTTATCAAGGAAGTTCGTTCCACAATGTTTTGGGTACCTATCATTAAAGCCAGGTACATTAGTATCTGAACTATACATTGTATTGTGTATAGTGCACGGCGACAGATAGACAATTCATAGTACAGTGGTATGTATATTACAGTCTGTTAACACTGTGCATCGTTATCACTTCCTATACACTGTTGACTGAGTATACTCATGACATCATTTATACTATAATACAGAACCCTAGAAGGATACCTTCAGATTATTTTGATTATTTTTTGCTCGCACAATGGACTCGAAAATTTTTCGCATATTCACATGAACAATTCCATGACCCCACAGAGCAATCTCTCCGATGTCACATTGGCTTAAAACTATTTAGCTGTTTGTTATTCGCAAATGCATTATCTCATATTTTGTTAATGACACTCAACATACGACACCATACGTACACAATGAGAAGTGATGAGTGTAATTAACTAATGGGGTAATTAACTAATGGGGTAATTAACTCTCCACCGACGTACAGCAACTTCCGTGAAGCATGACTCTATTTTACTGACCAATAATTTGCTTAACTCTCAACATTGTAGAGCCAGAGATTAAATCCCTCTCTAATCTATTACAACTAGTTATAGCTGTAGACCAAGCTATGGACCACGCTATGGACCGATAAAACAGCCGGGGTCACGGGGTCGGAGGACATGGGGAGAGGTCTGAAACAGATACATAACCAATCGCGGGGTACTTACCGTTACAGAGATATGAGTATTTGCCGTGTGCCAAGGGTAGACCTTCAACAACCTGGAAATTGGTGGACATTGTTACCATGTGCCAGCATTATGTAATATTGTTACCATGAGTCAACATTGTTACCATGGTAACAGAGAGTGGGGGAAACACACGTGTGGAAGATGGACTGAGGCAGTTACCTGACCAATAGGAACGAGGAATATCAGAGCAAAGACAAGGTAACTGGTCACAGACTTCAGGAAAACAGCCTCTTCGTACAGACCGAGCAGCTTCATAGGATCTGGAATCTAGGTGGGTTGGTGATTACAAAATAAGGAACAAATTATCAGACATAAAAGCAGACACAAAAGCAGAAACAGACACAGGCACACACACGCACAAACACAAACTCACACACACACACACACACACACACACATACACAGACACCGACACACACACACACAAAAACACATGCACACACCTCTTTCGGGAGCTGGAATTGGCACTTCTGTTTGGAGCACAAAGTGACAGCTATAAAAATGACAGTAAGAGCTGCAATACACTTGCACAGTTCTAAACCCAAACTCTGGTACTGTTTCACCAATCCTACCACTTTGAGAGACAACCTCTTCGTAGTCGCAAACACACCTACAAAAGTCGCTACTGAAGTAGTGAATAGGTGTTGGTTAAACCTACAAGCGGGCTAGACATCAAAATACAAAAACTATACGTAAACTTGAGTTAATAAAAGAGTTCAAACACCCCCTCTAACCCTCTGCAGACGTTTCTCCGCCACTCTGCATCTGGTTATTCCTCGTATTGTATCTGTGAGGGGAGGGCGACCGTCTGATACTCTGCCTCCTGCTAGGAGACCGACTCCTGCCCCTTGACTTGGGGGTCTGAGGGGCGGGGGACCGGGACCTTCTCCTCCTCGGCGTTTTGGGTGATGAGGGAGTCTCTTCTACCTGAGACAGGGAGAGTTTAGTACAATGTATGTGTGTGACTGTGTTTGNGTGTGTGTGTGTGTTCGTGTGTGTGTACTGTGTGTGGTCCATTTTTCAAACATGTGTATGATCAGAAGAGTGGGTAGCACTTACTAAATTCATTCCCGGCTTAGCAATTTCAGGCACATCACCATCAGCCATGATCTGTTTGATCTCAGTATCGAATGTTGTGAGATGCAGTAGTTCTTTAGACGTGCCGTGACATATAGTGCTATTGAATATTGATAGATAGAATGTTTATTTATTGATAGGTCTCATCAAACACAGCCCACAGGTCTGGAATTAAGCGATTCGGAATGATTGTTACAGAAAAATCATTTTTATATAAAAGAAGTAGGTATAAATGTAATACATCAGTAGGTATCAATTGATATTAACAAAATTTAATAATGTAATCTTCAAACTATGATGATGCATTAACAAATAGCATATTCTACAGTTATCAAAAATCTCATTTTTATCAAATTATCAAGAACGCATTCTTGAAAATGGAGTACAAAAGTTGAATTAGGGGAAAATAAAATACTACATCACTTCCTATTTTGGAGTCTCTTGCAATATTTAGCGTTAATTTATTAGGTAATTTAAGCTTTTCTACCTAAAACTATTTTATGTTTTCATTTTGAAAACACAAATTACATATATTTTCAAATATATTGTAATTTTATAGTGTTCGAAACTAATTCAACCCTTGCAAAAGTGTTCTGGTGCTGGTGTCTCCTAACAACAGTACACTTATATTAGTAGAGTTTTGAGTGGTCACTGTGCATACTGTAGAGTATCGAATCCAAAGAAAATCTTATCCCTATCATGCATTGTAACCATGCCGTTATTAACTTATTTCATGGTCCGTATTGATCACCTAGCTCAACATGCAAGCGGACATGCAGCATAATGCAAAGTGCTTACTCTTCATCCAACAGTTTGTTCTGTTCGTACAAACCATCCTATAAGCTACAGTCTATCCTCACCCTCACCCCTCTCTCTCGAAGTTCAGTAACTACTGAGCTATCCCCAAACATGCCATGCCTCATCGGCTCAAGGGGCAGAGTTAGTTCTCTCAGATTCCTCAGGGTTTTGATCATACTCAAATAGTCGAAGAACTGACATGGTCGAAACTTTTGAAACAAAGCAGTACTGCACGTTAAGATATAAAGTTCCTCAATGTTTTCCATAGCTCTGAAATAGCTCCACATAACACCAGTATCGTGAGTTTGTATTGTGCACCCATCCATGTAGAGTTCATACATGGTTACAGACCTTAACTTTTTCATGATCAGTCCTGAAGGAATCTCAAGGGCCATATGACACGCGGACAAGTGAAGTTCCTCCAAAGATTCGTGATAAGTTTGGAAGATAAAAGATATCAATTGAGGACTCAGTCGCCAGCAATGCGTAAGGTTAATAACCTTGAGCTGGCATTTTGCTAAATTCTCTGTTATTGATAGTCCACGACATATACCGCCCCGCACAAAAACCAGTTTCTGCAAAGTTGTGCTGTTTGGATTGAGAAAGTTCGTCAGAACGTGGTCCCGGCACCAAGAGCCTTTCACTGATAATTCTCGGAGATTTTTGGGAAACGGGAATGGCAATTCAGCAGGACTTATATTGTAAAGGTGAATGAAGCAATCCAATGTCAGTTTCTCTAAATTTGGACAGAGTTCTGTGATGGCCTCGAAAAGTGCTTTTGAGAACATAGTTTTGAAGTCGTGAGTAGATGACAAAACCAACTCAGAAATAATATGATCTGAAAAATACAGAGCTTGCACAAGACAGAAGATGCCACGTCTCATACGAACTAAAAGATTGTATCCGGTTTTCTGTGAATCACAACAGGTTATTGTCAGCCTTGGGTGACAATATAATATTCTATTGGCAAGGATAAACCACCTTTTGCAGACCAATTGAATGTTTGGAGATTGTAGGACGCTTTCGTCCAGATTAAAAAGGATCATCCGCAAAACGTCATCATTGAGGACATTTATTGATGCTTTGGTGCTATCCTCAACTTCATCTTCTGGAGTCGTTACGATGTAGTCGAGGAAATTTCTTATGTCATCTAATGTATCCATCAGTCACTTGGTCGTTGGCTGCATCGAACTATTGAATTGGGACAGAGACACCTTACGTCAGGACACTATCATATGTGTACGGATCACGCTTGATTCGAGATGATTCATGTGCACCGCTATTTATCCTGTACCTAGGTAACGCTATGTACTGAAAAATCCGAAAACTACCTATCTATGTGCTACTTGAAATCTAATTCAAACATTTAGCAGACACCAGCAGACAGCACGATAGTCGGATAGGTGACACAACACATCATTACATCAAAAGCAAATAGAATTAAGATTAGAAAAATGGGGAGGTTATTTCAAAATAAGAAAAGTTATCAATGAAGAAATAAAGTGGGACTTATAGCATAAAATCATTCAGTTATAAATGTTTTAGAGTGTGTGCAAGGAAATTAAGAGCAGTTGATTTGTCCTTCAGTGTATCATTGATGAGCGATTGAAAATGATACGCTGCTTGAGACTCACTCTTATGTAACAACAGAGTTGAGTGCAAATATTCGATGTCTTTACTTGACTGCAGTTCTGGCATGCCTGCCTTTAACAGCAACGATAAAGCATTCACCAACAGATGAGAGTGCTTTCTCAGGACTGCGAAAGCCCTGCATGCCATCCCTTCGAACTGCTTGAAGAGTTCCCCATCCCTACCACCCATTACAAATGCAAGAGTAGACGTGAAGACAAATGGGACTCTCTCCCGCTTTATGTTCAATCCAAGGACCTCAAAGTATTTCACGTTACCGAGAAAATGCCCGAAATCTATGTGGAAATAGGCGCCGTTACGCTTGACCATAATATTACTGCTGTGTCTGTCACCAATTCCCAACACGTAGGTCGCAACACAGTAACCCGCACAACTCATGGTAAACAGCTGGAGGGCTCTATCGAGGTCAATCTTGTACGTGTTCTGCTGGCTGAGCCATTCCTTCAGCAACTCTGCACGAAATACACCTGTTACTCCGCCATGCTCCAACATTATATCGGACAAGGTCATGGCATCAATATATTCGATCATGCCACAATTCCTACTGGTTCTTATGCACCCATATGGCATCATGTACAAGTCAAGTGCACTTTGCTGCCACATATCTTCCATGAGTTTCAACATCTGGATGGTAACCATGTCCTGTGTAATATCATCTCCATGTTTGAATATCACTCTTACAGATTTCCTGTTTGTGTTGTTTCTATCGCCGTTCTCGAAAACCAGAAGTAGAGGCTTCTTCTTAGAGTCAAAGAAAGTACATTCCCGGGGTATGATTTTCCCAAGAATAATCAGAGGATTGAACACGGGAGAAGAGTTATTCGGAAAGTCGTCATTTTGGAGTGCTTCAATTAGGTATGACTTGCGTTGGGCATCATTCTGATATTTATCGGATTTTAGCTGCTGTGCAATATTCTTCAGCATGGAACATGTTCGAACTTGGGCAAGCAATCTGAATCTCTGTTCATCGCCACAGCCACGGATATATGACTCCAAGATCAAGCCAATTCTCACTTGGTGTTCAGAACGGTCTATCATGCTCCTCAAATGCCAGAAGAAGAAATGTCCAAATTCTCTGTTTTCTAAAGCTCTTCTCAGAAGAAGTCTTGCAAGAGGGGAATCGTGGTAAGTTTCATATTTCAGAGCCTCTATTAGCTGCAAAAGATAAGTACTGACAGTGTAAATGTCAAGTTTTCCTAAGCAAGAAACTGCATATGCACGTATCACAGAGTTAGGAGTCCGGCATGACAAAAGTTCAAGGATAACTTCAATCCGTGGCGATGCCCAAACCTGCAACATTTGAATAATCTCTTCTACATTCTCCTGGTAACACCAATCAACACTTTGCAAGAGTTTTGGCAAGGCTTGGTCATAATTCTTGAGAAACCTTCTGTATTTCCATATAAGTTCTTTCTCTTTATCACTTATTCCATTCAAAGCATCAACGTTGTACATCAGGGCCTCTAGTCTACTCTGCTCTGATGGACTAGGTATTGGACCCTGGTCAATATTTTCTGGGGGTTCTGGGTATGAGGGTACTATGACAGGGAACATAAACTCGGGTAACTCACAATGCAGTGTAATACAATTAGAACTGGGGTTTTCACTTACAACACCATCAGGGTACGGTGGAACAGAATTCTCAGAATCATCACTGATACTCCAGCATTTTAGTGATATTTTCCCAGTCTTCAATTGAGATCTGAAATCTATCAAGGGGAGATTGATCCAAGCAATGGATATGTCTTCTCCATCAACAGCAGCTGATATGTCTTTAGAATTGTCACATTTTCCAGGCACTTGATTCTTCTTTGACACTTTAGGCTTATTCTCTTCAGAGAGAGATTTCTTACGTTGACCTCGAGTTATTGCTTTGACATGAAGGTGAAATTTCAAATCCTGTGGGACATTTCTAAGAGAAATATCATAAGTCAGCCATTGATACCAAGAGGGGGATGTTGAAAACTCGACCTGTTTCGTGGAACCTGGTGCAGAAAGCGGATTTTGTCCATGGAAAAGAGTTGACTGCACATAGATATGTGATAAATCATCCTCAGGATCAGAAATTCCTTCACAACCGATTATCCTCAGTCGCAACTTTTGATTTATGTCCCAAAGGCTCAGTGCGGCTATATTTGTATGAAGTTTTCCAACAATTTTTAGGTCTGACTGGTACAGTTTATACTTTTCTGATGGATCTAGCAGAGGAGTGTTCAACATTGGATCTTCATCAGGTGGGACACTGGGTTTTTCTGAATACCATAAGTCTATATGCTCTTTTCTCACCAAACACTCACGAACATGCACGAAGTCAATGAAAGGTATTTCCCCAGTTAGGTAATCGTCCAGCCCAGCAACTTTGAGCACAAAGTCTGATGATTCTGAATCCTCATTAAGCCCATAAAGAGTTCTTTTCACAGGGTCTTTAGGGAACATTTCATCTCTAACAAAATCAGCACTTTTATCAAAAAGTTCATTCAATTGGGCTTTAGTGCTTCCACTGGGAAAAAAGAACTCTACAAATAATATTTGATCTTTACAACGTTTGAGTAAATGTAGTGGGAGAGGGTGGGGGATAACTCGTGGGCCATGATAATAAGTATAAGGGTCTCTAAGCTTTTCTACTGTTTGACGGACTGCTGCAAAATTTTTCCTTGCACATTGCATTTCAACATTCCCCTCAACTCCAAGATCAGCAGAGGTGAAGCCTATTAGAGACTGTACCATACTGACCATATCTTTTTCATGTCTTGAAAGTATTCTATTTCTGGGCCTGACTTCAAGCCATTTCATTAGGGTTTCATCACTTTTCCAAAGTCTAAATATATCTAAGCAGCACAGCAATACATTTTCATCAATTATTTCATAAACATTAAGTTCATAACTGTAGCTGAATATGTAATCTGCTGGTGCACCACTTAACTCAAGCCCCTGTGAAACAAGAAAGTGCCAAAGCTTTATCTTCATATCTTGTATCTTTCCATTCACAGGTGCATTCATGAAAACTGAACGATCTTGCGGAAGCATGAATTCAATCTCAATTTCCTCCCTAGGCAACCCATATATTTTGGATGGCATCTTTACCCCTATGGATATCAATAAATTAGTATAAAAATCATTTGCTATTTACTTTAATGATATCAGTGGGTGATGATGTGAAAAAATCTCATTTAAGAAGATTGGTCTTAATAATGCTTGCTGAGCACAAACCTATTCAATTTTATTCACTCAACAATGAAATTTATAGGATGCTATACATGCATCCTATTGGGTTGTAGGAAATCTCTCCATATACTTGACAGAATCAAACATGAACATTGCATTGCACAATAAAGAGTGATTGTGCAGTATTATCTTTGCACAAATTTCTAAATACCATTATTGATTTAAGGTTATATTCAAGGCTGCCTAAAAGTTTCAAAGTTTGTCTTCGTCGCAATAAAGTAATTATTTCAGAATTATCCAGACACGGGTTTGCCGGATGTTATCTGTCCACTGTTTCTTCTTCGAAGGCGCGCGCGTGCCCGCGCACGCAAGAAGCATAAGCACTGAGCACAAAACTGTAAACAAATAATAGCCGGCAATTACGGGTTACGCCGCGCAATGACTTGCGCGCCGCGCGACGCTGAATTAATAGTGAAGTTCGGAAAACCCGGGGCCCTAAATTATGAGTTTGATAAAAATTATTGAAAATGATTTTGCCATGTCATTGATTTTGTGAGGCATGCTCATTGCCACCGCTCTTCTTCATGATCAAATAAATGACGCGCCGCGCGCTGCCTAGTCAGATAATATACGAATGTGGTTTCGTTGAGATTGCGGAGTATTTCTATGGCGATATCTAATGTAATTGAAAGAAGACTATTTCGTTTGTCACAATGTTGAGCCTCTTCGGGTGTACACTTGATTGAATTTGTTCATCAGGTTGTTCCGTCCTGTAGTGCGAGATGATACGTAGCTGTTTTTCAAGTTTTTGGACCTTTATTGTTCAAAATTCGGTCAGGAAACTACCGCGAGACATGGCTAGGTCTATATTCTATGGTACCATCAGCTTCAAATACCCATTAACCATTAGGAATCATACTAGGCATGTTTGCTCTTGACCGAGCTGAAAGATTACAATAATCTGGATCGTTAATTCCGGTGATTCGCTTGTCAAGGGTCCCATTTTGATTTATGTGTGATTCGCTGGCATTTTGTCACTTGCTCAATGCTCATTGATCTTTTTCCTGCTCGTTAATCCAGTCACCAACATGAGCAATGTGCATTCGCTGACATCTCGCTCTCCCTATCGACGTTCCTCATCGACTTATTTTGTAGGTTGATGGTCATACATGGTCCCTTTGTGAGTTGAAGATAGGCAAGTGATGGGCGAAACTAAGATAGCGCTGCACAACCTCATAGATGTGGCTGTCGACGTCTTTCATGGCCAGGCCACAGTCAACTTCGTTCATGTAAATAGGATCCTTCATGAACTGGTCAATCACATGGGAATAGCGGACAAAGAGGTTTGTTCAACTTTCATTCATTTTGACATGTTCACTGTTCAGTTGCATGGGTTTCGACATTCCGACAATCGGAGATCGGATGTGAGACCCAATGTGATGTCAATAAATCATGTTTATTTGACGACTTTCCGGTCATCAACTTCAATCACTCAGATAATCCTTGGTGGCAGTGATGCGGCACCGCCACCCAAACAGACGGTCTCTCTGCCAAGTGTTATTTCTCAGTCAGGTTCGTACCTAAATTCATATCTGTAGAGGTACCTTCTACTACATGGCAAAACCAGTGTTAGTTAATGCCCCCTTCTTGTAGGTATATCATTTCACAGCCGTGGCTCCATCCATAATCCTAGAATTTGCTACAAAATTTTGAGAATAGAAAGTGAAGCAATCAGGCATTCTATCGAGACATGCTTGATAATACATATTCAATTACACCTCCGACTTTTGTAATCACAGATTATGTTTTCTCACTCCAATTCTGCTAAACGCTGCTGACATGCACTTCAAATTACTTGCATGGGAGAGTGGAGCAGAAATCTCTCGCTCATCGAAGTGTAATTTTATTGGCCACTCCATTTATCAAAATACTGCATGTCGATAAGTGTATGTGGAGTGTTTTTTCATGTTAGCATCATGATGATATCTCTGTGAAAAGCTGAATTATCTACTTTATCATTTTCCACCACATTCTATGTGGCCGTTTTAAAACGGAAGATCGAAAACTCCTTATCGTCTGTGAATTGAAAAAAACACAGTTGATTTCCGCACGTTTTTCGATTCACACTCACTGTTATCCAATTCAAGAAGGTGGCCAGAGTTTAACAAGATTTAAACACCGAGGAAAGTTAAATTTTCCACGTTTTACCGTTTCGATGTGTTAAAAATTCTGTTCTTGCAAACTGTGCGGTTAATATTGCACAAAATTCCACACGCTTAGTCATGGTTGCCCCCTGCGAGCCCCCGTGGGTCCAAACAGTGTGTTTCTTACGAGAGCATTGATTGGAAAGATGAATGTTATACGCATCATTGATTGGCTGGAATTGTTTACAAACACAGACATACGTTAGAGCAATGCAAGATGTAATGTTTTTGAAGATGCATATTATTAAACTGCATTTATTGATGATAATAGTTATACTGTGTGATACACAATGTATGACGTTGTAGGAACAGGATTAAACCCAAATTACCATCGAGTACCAGTCAAATCATACATCTCATTCATCATAATTCATATTCTAGATCTGAGATCTATCCCATCCTTCACATGATTGTATTGTGAATTCCCTAGATATCAAGTATTGCAATCTCTACCCCGTGTTCTTTTCAGGATCATCTCGACCTAGCTCAGCCGTCAAAGAGGAAAGAGTTGCGTCAGCCAAATCCTCCAAACGTGGCCGAACACAATCAGGAGTCAGTACTCTATCGGAACAGGACAACAAAACAATCTCGGAACTGAAGGAAAAAATGTCGGAAATTGAAAAGAAGATGAGCGTCATGGAAGATCTGGTCCCAGAGGAGACTAAGGTAAGAGGTGTATCAGAGTTGAGCTCGTGCTATATTGATCTTCTTCTAGTAGGTCAATGTGACTCAGTACTAACTTTACGTCATTCGATGAATTCTGACTCTGTTACCACATAACGAGCTATATAATTCTGAGCTGAACTCTGATTCAGGTCGAACATACGGAATCAATGATTGGTGATATGTGGAACTTCGTGAACCTGGGAAAACGTGTTGACGGTTGTGAGGAAACTCTACAAGCGGTAAGGAAAAACCTAAATTAGGTCACAGTAGGTTTTATGAATGATATTGGATACGTGTGTGCAACTCATCCAAACTCAAATCCCCAATTGTATCAGCATGCCAAACTGATTGACGGACTACGGAAAGAAATACGGGACCTGAACGCATACAAATTCTACTTGGATCAGCTGAAAGAAACCTCTCCCCTCGACTTGAGTACCATGATTGACGGACTTGTTAGCGACATGGGCGAGGTTTGATCTACTTCTAATCGAGATAATCATCTTTCAAATTGTTGTCTGACATTCCCTTACCAACCTTAATCTGTTCAGAAAACCAAAAAGATCAACTCTCTATCGGAAAAGGTTAAGGCATTGGAAAACTCTAAACCGGGTAAATTATGAAAATCACGACTTTCTTGAGCTCTAAAATTCCTGATGCAACGATATCCTATAGCGTTATAAGGGCGTAACTATGACTACAAGCACATTTGCCCCTTCATAAAATGTACCAAATTACTCCTTCATGATAACAAGAGACATGTATTATCGGTGCCAATGTATGAGTATCGCAGTTGTGGCTGCTCCATTATCCACACAATACCTCACACTATCTCTGCTGATAAGTAGACTCCATTGTATGCGATACAGCCGTAAATATATCTGTTAAAATGTTCACTGCTGTTCAATGTTCAGTCGCCATAGCGAAAACATGATATCTTGGCATAACATCATCATCGGCCATCATGATGATAAGTATAGCTATCTTGTTTTAGACGGTGAAACAGTCTAACAGTCTAACATTTATTATCAAAATGAAATGTCTGCAATGCACATTGTACATTGTACAATGAACATGTCTGTACAATGTCTCCCAAATAGTCATGATAGTTCCATATCATTTGTAGCGAATGTTCCCAATATATATTGAAGAAACATTGTGTTTTCAAAGCATCCGGCATAGTCTATCCAGGAAATGATACATTGCTCTCTTTCATGGCATCGGGAGAGTTACATTTCCGGAATGAGTCCAATGATACGACCCGTATATACCCAATAAATTGCTCATTGTTTCCCATATTTGTGACTATTCCACTCATTATCCATATAGGTACTAATTGTTCATTCCTCAGACGAAGCACTGGCTCAGGAACTGGCTAAAAAGGTTGAAGGACTCATGAAGCTGAAGGATGAAATCGATGATAAAATACTGACGCTACCTACCAAAGCGGACATTGATAACATTCACGAGCTGTACGTTACCTGGATAGGACTGGACGAGATTCTCAAGGCGTACAAGCCGCCACGATCGCCCATACCGCCATCCCGCGAGGGCGTGGAGGCGCTCCAGAAGGCGGGCGAACTGGAAGGAAAGACGGACGAGTTGGGAAACAAGATTACCGGACTAGAACAGGAAGTTAAGACAAAGATAGATGAGGATGGCCTGGACAGTAAGATTGAGGAAGCGATCAAACAGAAACGTCCCCCTTCTTCCAGAACAGAGATGGCAAGGGCTAGATTCACTGAGGCGCTGCAGGAGCTGCAGGATAGGATCAACCGATTAGAATGTGAGTTATGTGTCCTCATTATCTTCCGTTCTTGGGTTAATTTACTGTTAAATTCTGGTGGGTCAGGAAGGGGAACAACAGAGTTTCGTCATGTCAGTTATCTAGTCTGGCTAGAATAGTCTTGATACATAGGTAGGCTATTGGCTAGCATTATCGGACTGTAACATTTGGACTGTAGCCATGCCAACATAACACTGTCATCAATTAACAAAATCTCTACGTGTATTAAGTTAATAACTACCTAATGCAAGGTTTGCATTCAAATCTAGAGCTGCAACCTGATCGCTAAACTCAATCACCATTTCAAATTCTGCAAGTCATGGATTTTGAGATAGAGAATCTAACTGCAACAATGTAGAATCTTGGGTGTAACCGGTTATTTCGGCGTACCTATCTCACTTCTCAGTTATTTAGGAAGGAATGAGGCAGACATTATGCGATCTGAGCTCAAAATGAATCTCCTTCCAAAACATGAGTGCTTGCTAGCTATTCAGAACGGTTATGATGCGTAGTATTTCGCAAACCACATTTATTTGATATTCAAATATTTACATAATAATATTCAAAATGTTTGGGCTTTCTTAGGGCCACTTGGGCAGTAAGTTATCTTTCGTAATACAATCATGATGGAGTGCTACAAAATCTATTACTTAAATATGAGTGTGACACGCATCCATCGAAATTTAAATTGGAAAGGTCATTCTCAAGTATGCGAATCTTTGCAAGCATGACCGTTGTATTATAGCAATACGAATTGAGAATTTCCATACCACTCGATGAATAAAGCCATTTACAAATCATAATTAATTATTTCAACATGCATAGGTAGGTTCTTGGTCTCCCATCCTGAGTTGGTCAATAGAGTTGATAGCACTGACACCAGTTTTGACACTCATGTTGACACCCATGTTGAGAGTGAGGGGTGTGAGTATATACCCGTGCTATAATACTCGTGTAAATCATCTGTTAACACCTGCTGTTAACAACAACTGTTAACAACTACTGTTTACAACTACTGTTAACAACTGCTGTAGACACGTGCTAACAAAACATCTCTTTCACACTTGTACAATTATCAAATTGCTATTTGTCGGTGGCTTATCGTAGTGCTGTCCCTTTGGAAAGATTTAACGGCTGAATATCAGCCGATTTTCATGTAGTATCACAGCATGTTCCATACTTATGACAACAGTGTGGCGGAATTTTGACTGAACTACTGGCGTAGTGGCGTATTGCATGTGGTGGCTACTGGCTACTGGCTGTTTGGAATGACAGTTTTCAAGTTCTGAAGGCATGATTAGTTATGGCATGTTTCTTTAAACCAACTCTGAACGTCACACACACACACATACACGCACAGACACTCACACNTGTACCTTCGTCCAATTTTCTCTCAGTTGACAAGAGTAATTATGGATATCTACGTTTTCTAAACAAAGCATATTTCATACACATGCCACATGCGTTAGAAAACTTTAAACAGACAAACACACACACACTACACAGCTACACAGAAACACACCCACACAACCACACACAATCTTCATAACTTTTGACTCATGTGCAGACTGCAGCATCGAATCTATAACTCTGCAAATATTACTTCACCATTCGTGATGATCTTATTCAAAACCCTCATCGAGTAGTACTTGATACTCTTTTTGTACAGCCACACACACACACACACAAACACACGCACACACACACACAGGCACAGACACACACACACATACGAGATCATAGCAAACGATTCACATATAATGATTCACGCCGATACATGGGATATTATCAGCATTTTCGTCCACACCACATTTTGAAAACTCTCACCCCGGCCCCCAATTCATATCACCCCACTCCCATCCTGCCAAGCCCCCATATCCTCTAGTAGAATGGCTGCCAAATATCACATTTCTGAAGAAATCATCCCCGCCAATCCGCCATCTCCACCTGACTGTCCTCTCCATCTGCAGATTCAGTCACAGAGTACGCTGACCCATTCACTCAACCACAACCTCTCGACGATTTTACCTCACCACAACACGATTTTACCACGCATACCCTCATCACGCAACCTCTTGACGGCGGAGATGGGGTCTCGGAATTCTCCGATTTCTCGGTAATACCTCCGATAGAGGCCACCGATAACGCTTCGCTCCTGGATAGCCTGAGGGATAAACAGATTTGCCTGCGCAACTCACATCAAAATATGATCGGTATTTCATCACTTTCATTCCTCGATATTACTAATCACCTTTCGCATCACTCCCCAACCTTGCCAAATTTGCCTCTAACATGAATCAACCCCCTCACATTTATAAATGAACATCACTGTTCATTTTTAGATGCGCTATTCTGATAATATCCCGTATATTTCGGGAGACGTGAGGTTTACTATCTGGTCACGAACGTCACAATGATCACTAATGACACGATAGCTAGCGTCACTTGTATCAAACGAGCTAGTCACCTCTGTCACAAACTTGATCTTCTCATGTAAGCACGGGTTATAACGGTAACAACACGATTGTCAGTCCATCGTCACCTGCTAATGCTGCTACTTGAGTGTGAAATGATGAACCCCAATTATGTTCCTGATTCAGTACCTATATCATTCGTTACAGTGTATCGATTATAATCGACAATTAATTGCTGTCCACGCAGCATGCAGCCCTCCCATATATTACGTGCTGGGTTTTAAACCAGCTATATCGGTTGAGCATGCACTAGCATGTTGTTTAATCGGAAATTTGGGGAAATCCGTTTATTCTACAAAACTTATCGACAGGAGCGAAAGGTATACCTAAATAACCTATATTTTCACAGCTGAGTTCGGTGGCAAAGCCCTACCTAACGATCTGAAGGATCAACTGGAAGCTCTGTCAGCTGGTATGAAGGAGGCACTCCACGCAGCTGAATTGGTAAGTACAGAGTGCCCAGGGTAGAGTTGTTGTCCACTGAACACCATAAACACTTCCCACACTTTCACACTCGTCTTGATGTACTGATGAATTCGGTGTGTGTGTATCTGTGTATCTGTGACCTGTGTGTGTGTGAGTATCTGTGTCTGAGGCATAGTCCAAACAGTGTAAACTACAGTAGTTGAACAACAAATGAAATGAGGCACATTACACCTGATAGGAAATAGTGCACACGTGTTTATTGTGTTCTCACAAAACATAATATTTGTGTTTATTAATCATGATTGCTGCTTGCCGCAGCTATGCGGTGGTCTGCCCTGAACACACAAATCCTTACTGAGCATACGTATACGATGAACTTGTTGCTTATATACATTGTAACAGATAGTACAATAGATGTAGCAAAAGTTTATCTATTTGGTGCTTATGTCCGAGATATGCTCTAAATAACAGCTGGGGGATGTCCTTCAAACTTTTAAAGATGTGTTTTCCCCGTGGAAAATGCCACTTAGTACTGCATGTGATGATGCCAATACCATCCTTAAACTGCACAGAACTATCATGTGAAATACGTCGTGAGGAAGCTCACTCCTACCATTTACCAGGGTACTGCTGCTGTGCCGTATTGCAGTGTATCATGTTTCAAATAACAACCATCTGTGTGTCTATTATAGTGTTGTTGTTAGCTGGATTGTAAGTAACCTCTATGGTAACAGTAAGTGTATTTGTGTGTGTGTCTATTTTTAACCTATGTCCTCAATATCACAGAATTTGTCGCAGATAGGTATTTTAACCAATGTTTAAATTCAAGGATGGCTCGTTGTCAATGGAGTATTGTTCTGAATGAAAGTTATGTCTATCATTAATTTGAGGTAATTACGTCACTAATTAGCACCACACTGACGAGTTTCTCTTTATCAGATAAGCAATGTCAGCCAAGAGAACGAAACGAACAAGGCAGCTATCGCCGAACTCAATGGTCAGATTGAGGACTTACTCAACAGATACAAGATTCTTCAGGATACGATGGAAAATGCTCCCAAACCAACTGCGGTGAGTTGACACCAAGTTGGGTCCGAGTAGACACCAATAAAATTTGGGTAGTTTTCGTCTTACCAGCTTTACTGACCATCTTTCTCGCTAATGAGTGGAAGTAAGAAGATTGAAGAAAAGATGAATAGATTTGCCACTTGAAACTTGTCTCAGCGATTCTCAAACATATCGAGCGCGCGCGGTAACATTTCTGTGAATGTTGGTCGTTTTTAGCGCGCTTGGTCTATTTCAGTTCGCGCGCGTTTGTTCCAAAAAGCGCGACTGACAAATTCTGTTGACCAGGACCTGGATAGCGAAGCTCTCCAAGCATTGAAGGACACAATCAAGGCTCTGGGAGAAGAACAAGAAGCACACCATGAACACATCACACGGCTGACTGATGATGCAACTCAGAAGGATCTTCATCTCAAGGTTTTTTCTCAGACATAGTTCAGCTGTTGTACTTGTAGTGTTGTACATTATGGGCCTCTGGCTCAGTCTGAGTCAGCTCTATTCAATATTGCTTGATGCATGCTTGACCTCAACTCAACTCTCCAGACCTTGTACACTGGTGTTGATGATCTGAGAGAAATGAAAGCTGATAAGGACTTCGTTGTCATGGAAATGGAAGACAAGGCTGACAAACGTTCCATGGACCACAAAGCCAACAGAGTGTTTGTGGACAATCACTTTGAGAAGCTGAACAGTGGTCTTGAGTCAGCACTGAAGCGATGTGAAGGCCAGGAGGAGGCCTTGAAACTGGCGATCAACCAGATTTCCAATGATGTCGAGGGCAAGCTTGATAGGATGGAATTGCAGAATGTGAAGGACTTCCTTGGTGAGTAACTGTCTATAGGTAGTTACTAAGGTACCACACGATTATTTTATACACATGTGGAAAAAAGGTAAAATCGGGTGAATTAGATAGGTACCTAGTAAGCTATTAGGTACTTTCCTACAGTTTGAATGTTCACATACCTACATAGTAGGTGCCGTTGCTACATGTCACAATTGGGATGCCATCTCATCTTCATACATTATTTAGAGAGCAGGCTGAACAAGTTGAAAGCGAGTGGACCTGCCGCCCCACCCCCGCCCTCGGATGAGAACGACCCTGCTGGAATGAGGAGGTTTGTGTGGGTGTGTGTGTGTGTGTGTGTGTGTGTGTTTGTCTCTGTGCCTGTGTCTGTGGGAGATTCACCCATTCTTGAAGTTACAAACACAGACACTTGATAAACTTTTTACCAACAGGAAAATTCAACAGTTAATTGACCTTTTCGTCACCAAAATATCGAAAAACAACTATAAAAAAGACTAAACTGAAACCCTAAGGAGCAGTATTGAGCGTAAACTGTCGAGTTCGTCAGTCTTAACTCTCGTGAGTTGAGTTGATGTTGATTAAGCTGCTCAGTTTAATACTTTCCCTCTGTCCTTTGATCCTCTGGACAATCTTGCCAATGAATTCTCGGTACTGAGAGATCCTAGCGTAGTAGACCACTGGGTTAACTGCACTGTTCATGGCAACGAGGGTTGTTCCTAGGACCGGGATTGCGTAGAACCTCATGAACTTTGTGTCCAGGTAGTCTGCTCTACTTGCACCTATCTCGGCGATAGTCATGTCACTGTTCACAGAGAATGTCCACCGGGCATAGTAGATGTAGTATCCGAAGATGGGAATGTTGAAGATAATGTACACAGCGGTTATAAGTATCACAGTTAGGGTAGCATGGTCTTGTTTACGATCGGACACCTTCCTCTGGATCGCTGTGTTCGCCATCTTAGATCGGTAGAGGATGAATATTGAGAGACAGCAGGACAGGAGAATGGGCATCACTGTCATGCCTGTCTGTATGCTGGACAGCACTCTGATGCAGATATCCCACATCCACTGCACCGCACTTGGTTTGGTGTCTGGTCCACCATTTCCCATGTCCACTACACTTGTGCATGCCATGATATTGGGCACATACCGGGAATCAGTGATCCCCACCGCGAGTAGTGCCACTTTGAACACAGTGGTGGCGGTGCAGTACCCCAGTGGCACTGCCCATGCCACCAATGGCTTGTACTCTGCGTGAGGGAATATCAGAATTCCCAGTCTGGAGAGACTGAGGAAGGCGACCATGAACACGGTCATCTCAGGAAGCACTGTCCACAAAACGGCCCAGATGCCACAGAAAACCTCATTTGAATAGAGATTTCCTTTTCTAGCAGGTGAGAAAGCAGTGTCAATAAAGGGGAAGAGAGTGGTGCAAATGAGAATGTCTGTCACACAGATTATCTGATAAGTCCGCTGGAAGTATGTCCCATTCTTGCTCTTCGTCTTCATGTTGCAAAAGTACACGAGGGAAGGAATGTTGAGCAGTACCCCGAGAATGGAGCAGAGCAGGAGCAGAAGTCCAATAGACACCTCTCCTGGCCTCACAGCGTTGTATTCGGGGGACATCTCGTGTATCATTGCGACCTGGACGTAAACATTTGGTCAACTAAAGTCAAACAAATGATGCTTAAATGAAACCTACACTATAGTTCACACCCCAAATAACATGTCCTGAGTGCTTCAGTCCTTAGCTCTGCCATTGTTTAAGGTTATATGATCAGAGGTCATTATTCAGTTGCTATGAAGGTTAAGTGTCCTGTGTTAACTGATAATAACTACTACCGGTTATTGGTTAATAGTTATTACAATCCATCACATGTGATACATGTTTTGAACTGAGATAGTTAAATCAACCGATCAACTTTAGCTTGAACATCCCTCCCTCCCCACACTGGTGCGAGGTTACTGCCATAATAATTTGCCAATCTATATGTGTTCATTATGCGAGTTATACGATCTCTGACTAATATGAAAATTGACCTCGATCCGATGTGTTCGCTACATTTATATGTTCAACTAAAGCCCAATAACAGCAGTGAAAATGGAGACTAATGTGTCTTAATGCTTCCTAAAACATTGTAAAAGATTTGAAAAAGCTTCTAATTCGTATAAAATCTGTGAAACTCAGCTACAGTACAAAGAAAAGTTACTAGTTATAGATTGGAACGATTCCGTTATCCAGCAATAAATCAAACACTGGTTTGATGATAAAGTATCAATTCTAATGAAAAGTTATCACAATATTGTGGCAGGTGGTAAAGTTCTTGTCCTGAAAAGTTGCACACACCCACATAACACACACACACACACACACACACACACACACACACACACACACACACACACACACACACACAAACACACACACTCAAACACATACACACACAAACACAAACACACACAAACAAAGACACTCGTGCTAACTAATGGAGACAGCTTCGCAAGCAATTCAGCTATTATAGTATTATGAATGGGTATCGAGCAGCAGTATCGAGAGAGGAGAAAGAGCGTCCCACCTGTTGCAACATGAGTTCATAATCACATCATGATGATGATGATTAACTCGTCGGAAGTTGGGAATTCATAATACGATTTCATGATCTCCATTTATAACATGGTTGGATAGCATTTCGAGCGGTTTTAGGACTATTACGATTGCGGTACCAAGAGAATAGTTGTACGAGTTGGTTTGGCGATTGGTTTAATGCTAATTTCTAGGAAAGACTGAACATAGGGCGTTGCCCACCATCAACAATTGATCTGAATGAAAACGGGATTTCGGCAATGTAGGAAGATGCACTCAGGGGAAATGAACAGCATACGCAAATCGTGTCAACGTATCAGAGTATCATGGGAAGGAATATGCCAATGAAAAGAAGTCAGAAGAGCGATTTTTGTAATGTTGTAATCTAAGACCTTCAAGAGATGTAAAGATGCCACGAGTACCTATCTATAGCAACTTTCCATCATACCTACAAAATATGGTATAAACTGATCATTCACTAGAATAGAGTGGTGTGATTACACAATTTGTTTGATGGATAGGTATTTTCACTATTATGTTACTAGGATGGCTCATGATCAGGCATTTCTGCCGAACTTTCAGCTGAGATTGAAACAAGATGTTGTTCCTATAGCTCTATAGGTATCGTGTTCAACAAAACATTGCTATTATTGACATCACGTCCATGAGAAGCTCGAATGAAATGAAAAACCATAGATGAGAATGCATTTACTGGATATTATCCTGTGAATTCGTTCTTATGACCACACGGCACAAACTAAGAAGTGACAATAGCGAATAGGTTCACATTAAACTCAGGTTCATATAATATGCTGGACGCTGGTATATGATTGTGCTGAACAGTGAACAATCATCGTGAAATTAGAACTTTCCGTGAGGAGGCTAGTTCTCGAAACAATAGTTCCGTGTTAATTGCCACTTCAGCCACTTTTCACGCAAATTATCCCGTTTTCGACACCGGATAGTATGAGCATGGTCAGAACGCCGTTGGCTAGTCTAGTCAATGCTTGGATCCTGCACATAACCCCCTCTTTGTCCAATGTTCATAGATATACAAGCTGATAATTCCTATTGTCTGCAGGAATAGATTGTGATCTGTGCCACCTTCGATCACATTCTGGTAGTATAATCCATCTATAATAGTAAAGCAGGTACCAGCCATTGATTCGCCTGGAAAACGGCCATATACCCTCTTTCGTCACCCCTTAATCGACCAAGGATAGACCTAATTTCTTGGCGGGAAATTAAGCAAACCTAGAGAGTATTCATATAATGCTTGAAAACTCCAAATATTGGCAAAAACATGTCAAATCATAGCTAGTACCTTCTGCTCCTGTCCTCGAAATTACGTACTTATTAAAATCTAATTACCGTAATTGACTCAGAAATCTCCTGATCGCTGGTGCGTGGTGTTTCTGCAACTGTCGCCGACAGTATTTATGTAACTTCATAGCACAATATCCGTCACATGTGCTATACATGAACAATGATGACGGATTTTCTCATTTCTCACACTCTCCGTTGATCATGAATTATAAAAGTGGAGGATAACAATATAACAATAACATTCCCTCTCTTCACAGGAAGCTACTCAAGTTCCACTGTATCTCGTGTGACAGGCCGGTGGAAGTGAACTCAGGGGGAATGCTTCCCTCCGCACTTCCGGTAGCTTACGGCTTTCCCGGCGTACGGAGCAACCGACCGTATACCACGTATGAGTTGGAACTAATCAGACAACACCAGCGCAAGTAAGTACCTAAACTGTGACGTCAGACCACGTGCAGCTGATAATCAGTCTGAGTCATCATGATAAGACAACGTAACTGATAATCAGTCACGATACTGATAATCGGTCGCTGATACCTATTCCATGTAACATCTCTCTTACAATTTAGCCAGAACATACCGCGTTATCCATGGAGGTCAGTTTTTTATCTGTGTCTGTGCGTGAAAAATATTTCCTTGTGTTCGTGCGAGGGAGAATATTTTCATGCGTAAATATGTAATCGGAGAGTATTTTTGCTATTATTCCGGTTAAGCCCGAAGATTCGAGTTAGAACGTGCTAATGTGAGGCATCAAAAGCATAATCATTTCCGATACTTAGCTGTTATGTCTCAGTAGGTGTAACTGTTAGGAACGGCGTGTATTCTTCGAGTCGGCGCAACTACAGTAGAAACAGGAATGAAACAGGAATGAATAAGTAGAAACCCGAACAAAAGTTGTATTATAGAAAAATGTACCAACGTTAGCGTAATACTAATTATCAACTAAACAATAAAATGGTTAAGCTACTAATTAACTAATTTGCTCTTCATTCCTCCCTAATTTTCTTATGTGCTACATCATTGGGTGAGCAGTGGTCATTATGATAGCCGAGTGATACAAAGTATCATGATGGCTATAATTAAGATTCTCATCATCATAAGCACTTAGCCTTGGACGGGCCATGCACAGCTTTATAGTAACAGCTCTTGTTACAATGTGCAGCTAGTTACAAGAACTGTGTGTGTGTGTGTGTGTGTGTGTGTGTGGGTGTGTCCTCGTTCATAACAACCCTCATGAATATTTGTGAAATCTGTACCGTTGACGTCACTTGTCAGTGTGTCAGTACTGTTAGTGTGCCTTGTCACTTGTCAGTGTGTCAGTACTGTTAGTGTGACTTGTCACTGGTCTGTGTGTCAGTGTGTCAGTACTGTTAGTGTGGTTTGTCACTTGTCAGTGTGTGTCAAGGGTTGGTGTAGACACTTGTATGAAATATATCTGTGTGTGTGTGACGTGTGTGTGTGTGTCCGTACTTATGTCAGTCTTTTACATATGAAAAGCGACCCGTACGACATGCCGCCGACGAACAGAAGTTGCGGAGGACAGCACACCATGACGTACGCCCATCGCCGAACCCGCATCAGTGCACTCAGGTAAACACTCGTGACAAAATGTCCGTCCGTCATTCTGCTTTCGGAACAGTCAGTATGCTTCCCTCTCACAAAAGAAACAAAAGATGCCCTTCCTTGGGCCCTCTCTTCTTAAGGCCCCTCTTCCCCCCATCCCTCATATACGGGGACCAGACATCATGATAAGAATAAGTCCCACCCAATAGTAACTCTCGCGTCTCCCCTCAGTCAGTTCTTCAAAGAGGAGGAAACTGTTCCCGTCCCTGTTCCCCTCAGGTAACATATTACAACTTCAGGTAACACACCACCTCATTTCAGATTCAGGGGCAAACAGCCCACGTTACGCTCACCGTATCACGTATCTCGCAACACACCCAACATCCCACACCAAAAGCAACACACACTCGCAAACAACCACAACCACCACCCCAACCACTCGACCACCGGCAGAGGTGGTCTCCTCGAGAGACCCAAATCGTCAGGGATTGGCAGACAGACTTTGCCCGTCACGCGGTGATCACTTGGTCAGGGTCACGCGTTATTACTTGTCACGCGTGATTCATAATGCGTGATGAGGTTTTGAAATATCTTCTTATCTACAATGTAGATTCTACGTGAAATCACTCATTTACTTCTTATATTATCTGTGACTCATACCAACAGGAAGGAAATATAGTAGTGAAAAATGATTAATTCTAGTTTTACCTCGTTACATTTATAGCGCCTCACAAAATATACCTGTTTACGGCAACGTCGTAAATTAAACAATACATGATGAGCGGCTGAAACTAGAGCACAACTGTTCTAATGAACTCTTTGGTACATAATTATTGACATGCATCAAGAACGCTTATTGACGAACACCTGAGCTTGTTGTTCTGTGTTCAGTAGAGCACAATGTGTGTGTGTGTGTGTGGTTGTGCTACAGCTGTTATGAGGCATAGCAATAGCATAATGATTCATGAATAGCGAGCAATATTTCACACATGTATGCGTATTGCGTACGCTTACTTTAGATAGCCCCCCTCCCCGATGTGCAAAGACAGCCAATGGTAGATAACTCAGCATAACACGTGACTATTAAGGTTAATTTCAAGGTGTTTGGACCACCTTACTACCTGGGATGCTTCTTATTATCAGATTCGCAATCAGAGATCTTGACAGACAGATTCACTATCATCACTTTCGTCATGTAATATTCATATTGAGAAATGATTTCAGCACTTGAGCTAAATGTCATTACTTTGCACTGCATTTTTAAACCCTTCCCTTNAAACCAAATGAGATTTGGTTGTTGTAGTCCGCAGCATCTGTGCGTTCTTAATCTTAAAGTCTGTGATATGAAAAAGAACGCGGCATATACGACAGACTGCCGCCACATCACTAGAAACAGCTTCAGTGTTGCTACTGTGAGGTGGCGGCAGTCTGTCGTATATGCCGCGTTCCTTTTCATATCACAGACTTTAAGATTAAGAACGCACAGATGCTGCGGACTACAACAACCAAATCTCATTTGGTTTTGGGAAAAATTTTACTTAACATTACGCTGGATTCAAATTTTATTCTTCTTTGGCAACCTATGACCATATATGATGACCTGAGTCTGAACTGCTGATAAACTTAAACCTTGCTTCTGCTTGGTATTAGGTAATATTCTTATAGAAGCCTGCAATAAACACTAAGTATGAAGCATGCATGAGGTATGAATATCCCAACACATACGGGACATTCCTCGAGATATAAGCCCTGCGGCCTGCACAGCACAAAGCATACCAAAGCACCAACTTAAAGAGTGAAGTTTCAAGTTAGACATGGTATTGGTAAAAGTTCGTTTCGTATTTAAACTGCTCTGTAGCTGTCAGGTAATATCAAAAGCCGTGGCACTGGCAGTAATGGAATATGAAATTGGCCTCAGATCTTAATTTGAATACACCTATTTTGGTATAATAGGTGAATGGAAATTATAAAAATTCAGAGCTCCGACGTTGCTCTGTCAATTCGAAATCATGTCCAACAGGTTTGCAATTAAAAATCTGTGATTGTAGCACAATCCCTGTTATGATTTTCAAAAAGCACCGACAAACAGGTAAAAGCATCTCGATAGCATGATTTGAATTGTCCTGTATTATTCGCATCAGCATCGAGATTGAACACTGAAACCCAAACAATCTTCAAATTCAATATGCTTAACAAACATGAATTTCACAGTTTAGGCATTTTCGTCACCTACAAGTGTGTGACATTGTGGCATCATGCACAATGTACATAAGTCTATTGGACTCGCTGGAGTTGGCTTGACAATTGACACTCATCTGTTTTTCATCAGCCATCTTATGATCACTGATCATCATCATCATCCAATTCACTAATGAACAGGTTCACATATTGATATCGCTTTCTAGTACTCTGTAATTGTAATTGTCACTTCTCCCACTCCCCCTACCCTGCATCACACCCGTCCCCCCCAGAGAAACGGAGATCCAGGGTCAGGATGGACACATCTACCGCGGACGCCTACAACAGCGAAAGTTTCCCGTCCTCCCCAAAGTAGGACAGTCGGTAAGTCCCGGCCAGTCCTCCGAGTCTCGTGACCTTATGCTACGCTCTAGCTACCCTGCACCGCCGCCGCCACACGCCCTCTCTGGCGCCTCACAATTCGATGCGCGGGCTAGTCTTCCCCCTGAGCTCTTGCAAAACCCGGATTTCTTGAGAAACCTCGATAAGTTGTACCCTATTTCTGGAGTAGAGAGACCCTCGTGGAAGTTCTAAGTTGCTCCGCATCGGCAATCGGCTTATGGTATAGCCGCCAGAAGAGCAATTCTAATTCTTATGTAACTGTACAGTGTTAGATTCCATGACCCTGTGGATAGTAAAACTTCCAACTCGTGAATACCATTACCATGACGATAGCAGATAGACGATGAAATATTGCAATTTGATTTGAAAACGTGTGAGAGCTGGAAATTTATCTGCTGTTTTTCCATCAAGATCCCTCTTCATCCCGCTAAGAAATAGAGGCATGCGATGACCAATAGGCTAGCTTCGCTGAATAATCCATGCATCTTTCACTTTGCATTTCATAAAATGATCACCTTGATGGTTTTGAGCAAACCATTGTTTTAGGACCATCGAAACGAATTTCCCTACAACAATAAATTTTGATCTGGCAGTATATTTCGTTTGTGTAGCATCTAGTGAGTTTGCATGCCTGTGTGCTGTGCGCTACATTGCGATGCATACAGTTATCATGTGATCGTGTACAGACATCATGGATCCCCATGCAAAATCCTGGTATCACAGACATAAACGGGAACCTAACTACCCTAGTCCTTACCCTACGGATACCTAACTACTTTATAGTTATTCTCCGGCTTCTGTTTTGACTTTTGAAATCCTTCAAGTTCAAAGTCAATGCGGCTCCTTTAAGTTTATGTTTTTATATCAGTCAGCGATTTCATAACTGAAGTCAACCTCGTATTAGGATTGAGATGCAAATGCCGGGATCCTGCTCTGAAATATTCCCATTATCCCACATTCACTGAGATCTGAAAAACCCGCCAACCCGAGTTATTTCCCGCCCAACTCCCGCTCTCCTGTAATAAATCCTCCCGACTTCCGTCTCAGGGTGACAAACTGCCCCGAGTATTATCCCATGCCGAGAAACTACCTCGAATTATGTCCCCTGACGCTAGAAGGACAGTCATGTGATAGGTATGGTGACATTTTGTTATGACAACTCAGTTCTCAGTGTCTCAGTTTAACTCACGCCCCTATTATTGCATACTATTAGACCCATATCATTCAGTTCTTTAACCTCTTCTCAGTAAGTGTCTTCTAAATCCCAGTTCCATGTGTCCATTCCTCATGTACCAAATGGTCTTTCGTTTTATTACTCTATGTCATACCTGTCATCATTTCTACGTAATCTAGCTTTGTGTGGAAAATCATTGGCTCATATTATGTAAATCTTTCTGTTCGATGCTTGGAGCTATCACATGTGACTTCAGAACGAACCGAAGCATTTGTTTCATTCATCCAAACTCTCTGAGTCCTCATTAGGCCTATCTGAGTGTCCTTGCGACATGTCCATCGTATTGAATTCGACATCGTGGAATGTGCATATAATATACGAGTGGTCTTGTGCTTGGATTATTATCCTTGTTCAGAGTACTTCGACGGTGTATGTCTGTTTAGATGTACTCAATAGAGGTTGACTAATAGTGTCGTGAATAGCATGCCCATTTCTTACGCCTCTTTGCTGAAAATGCATGTGCCACTGCTGATCTTCCTTTACCGCTTTATTTCTTGTATTCTTGGTTTTTGGCTCCTTGTGTGGAGCCTAAATGACATGTAAATAGTTTAATTCTAAAAGAATTTGTAAATATCGTGAAGCATTGTAAATGTAAAGTCAGCATACTTGTGAAGCTAATCTTGGATATTTTATTCAATATCGGTATCTGGGTACTATCTCCACTTGTGTTGTTTCACTGATTCATCTTTCGTGTCACTACCTCTCTCTGTGAAGCCCGATTCTATATTCTTCAGATTTTAGATACATCTCCTTCTAGAGTTAGCTCACTTTTTCAGTATCAGAGTGAATGATTCGAAATCCTGTCTTACCCAGCATCCTTCATAATTTAAAAAGAATAAGATCGAAACTTTGATCCTGATTCGAAAAGATCGATTGTTGAATATAGCTGAGCATGGGTTTTCTCTGTAAGTGAACAGGGTTAAATTAGTGTGTAGACTGATTTGTGTAGACTGATTTGATATAAACTCGGGATAGATCTCACTTTTACTCTATAGCGCAGTGGTAGTAAAACAGTGGAAAATATCGCCTGATACCTCATGAAAATTGCGATAGGGATAATATAGGGGAGAAATAAAATTAAAATGTTGACCGCTCATTCACTCTGATACTACCAAAAACCATCATGATAGGCATTGGGCATCCTACTTTCGGCGACCAAACACTTTTGATACCGCTTTCTCTCTATAATTGGTGTTTGCATTGTTTTACCATAGAATGCTCTGACTAATACCAAATCTAACACAACTTCTTCGCTCCCCTTTCCACATGTAGCCAGGGTATGACGATGCAGCCATGTACGAGAATGTGATGGATTACCGGGGAACTAGCTTCCGGAAACAGAACCGACCCCGGACCGCTCCCCGGTCCTCGTCACGGGCGTGGTGTTAGATCAGTGGTTCATTTGGTGACGTCATATCACCGCGCGGCGCGTCAACATTACCACGTGGTGTGATGGCGATCTACAGTGTGGAATGTTTGTACGGATGTATGATGGAATACAGTTCAAAAGAGTTTGCAGTTATTTCAATAGGGGGTAAATTGGGACATGTTTATTACAGGAAAATTATGTTTGAAATATTAAATTACTAAGTTCCTTTAATCTTTTACATTGATGGTCGGTTTTTTCCATATCACCGAATTTTCATGAATGATCAACTAAACTGATACACAAAATGGCATCAAAGTTTAGGCTCCAACATTCATCTAGATTATTCATTCATTAAGTTCAGTTATATTAACATTGATCACTATTTTACAGGGTACCATTAATCATAAATCGAGTGATACAGCTTTTAAGTGAAGTAAAACTTTATAAATTGAAAGTTCTTAAGTTTAAATTCTCACAACTATATTTGATGCAATGAAGGTACTAAACGTTGTAAATATATCAAATCGATATGCATAGTAAATGTAATTATGGTTATTGAGTTAAAAGATTATCAATTGATCATATTTCATAACTAGCCATATTTTATTTTCAATGAAAGGTTTAACTCTTGGGTACCCAAGGGTTTCATTTGTAAATACAGTGTACAAATCATTGCAAAATAATGTGCTTATTTCTACTTGATACTGATTATCATATGGTAAGCTTTTTATTGTAATAGTGTAACTGTTAGAAAGTTTGAAATTATACTTTAGAAACGTTTATTTCTTGATTTATTTTCCGGAGATAGATAGCGCGCCAATGGCCATCATACGACGGTCTAAAGTCAGACTTCATACTGAGCATAAAAACAAGACTTTCAATCAACTTGGAAGAATTTCGTCGCAAATGTGTCACAAATACTAAATACAAGTAGCTATTGATAAACTGAAATCGATATAAAAACAAGTACTGAAATCAGCCATGATTTGGACCAACTATGGTAATCAAATCCAAATATTGGATCATTCACATAAGTATATAACGATGTATTTGAAAAACCCCTCAATCAGAAGATTATCTAGCCGATAATATAAGTATCCGTTTGGCGTTACGAGTACACAGTTGAAAGTTGACAGTAGTGGTAATACTAGTAAAAGAAATTCCAGTGATACCAGATTTTGCGTCCTGTCTATCCTTGCAGCGCTTGCTGGAGTAAATCAAAATCTCCTCAAAATTAATTGACTTTAAAAAGAGAAACTCAACTATATTCTATAATGAATGTCCCTCGCTCGAGCAGTATTCAATTCTTCAGTATCTATAATAGTCTTCTGTAAAATTTCACCAACACGAGCTACATTGTACAATGTACATGCGTTTTCCACTTATACTGCGGCCCAAATATCAGAATTAGTAAATGTAAAGAAGTTTATGACGTAGCATAATACGTTATCACAAGATCATAAGGTCTTCCCGGTGTTTCTTTTCGTCGAGAATCTTACTGACCCAAACATCTGCACTATGCGAGCCATTATCCGTGATTTTGAACTTGTAAACATTGCCTGAAACAGAATGAATCACTCTTCCATGTTTTTATAGATGTCTTGCCTGTCTACGATAGGGCCGGGTTTCGCTCAACGCCGCTTCGCGGCTCGCGTCAGAGGGCCTAGCATCGCCAGGCAATAGATGTCATGAATGATGAAATGTACATTTCAACAGCAATCGAAATCTATGAAATATACGAGTCTTACCGATTGAGTCGGCCACTGTAAACACGTTGTCATGTTTTGCGTCACATGAAAGTGTCACTGTACACGATGACAGGTCGATACGTTTCTTGAGAACAGACGACTGACCAATAGATGATGACGATCTGTAGCCCTTGACAAGGTAAAGACACAGCATCCTATTCGAGACCTGGTAGAATTTGAGAATGAGATTTCCCCTTGATAAGTTTTACGAAATTAAAATGGTCTCAAAGTGGCAAAACATGAGTCGGCGTAATTGATATCACGCCACAATAGCGTGGGAAAAATCTAAAGAGGTCCTCAAATGCGCGCGCTGGACGTACGTGATCATCAGATATCTGCGCGAATTTCCCACATTTACTATCATCGCGTTTTCCGTAAAGTATAACTCAGAGTGTCATTGTTTGGAATGCACAAAGGATAATGTGTCTCACGAGAGGCGTCTCAAACATAGTTCCACAGCATTATTATACACAGCACTTAATTCCATTGAGAAGCCACTATACTGCCACACACGCCGCATAAAATATGTTATTTCTTAGAATTCCAGTGAGAGTGCTTTTTCAACTCACCATACAGTAGTAGGCTTTCCAACGTCTGATTTTTGGATGTTTGCCCAATTTCTTGCATGTCTTCTTCATTAAGACACCCTCGATACGAATTTCGGCAATTTTGCCAAGGGAATCCACCTTGCAAGGACCATTACGAACAGAATTAGAGGAAGGAGGTTCGGAAACAGACCTGAAATCGATCGAAAATGTGATAATCAATTATCAAATCATTATAGCTTAGCACAGAGAAACAAAACAAAATAAAACTTAAGTAAGATAAATCAAAATGTTCTCGATACCTATTCCTTTGTAGTGTCATTGGAGCCCAGCTATCGTCGATTAGGTTTTGTTTCGGTAGCGGGATAGGCTTATCGACAACTGGCGATTCCTGAACCCATCAGTCAGTGAATTGCTTGGTTCATATGAGGTTCAACAGTCGTGTTTTAATTTCTGAATCTACTATTTGGACGGGAAGTCATGCTGTATGGAAACTGACCAATAGGAGAGCAGTGCCAGCCTTCTCTTGTTCACTGTTAAACCCCTCCAACACACTGAGACTGTTGGTTTTTCTGTGTCCGGGTCTAAATGGTGGCTTACTAGGGCGGGCTGCGGGCGGAGAGAGCGCCAGGTCGCAATGTAGCGGGTTTGCGAGGGTAAAATCTGGGGAATGTTGCCGTTATGCATTGTGATTTGCAGAGAATTCAAAGCGTTGGTTCAATAATAGTTCACGTGTCATTTCACGGTCACCTTCAAGGCTGCGGCTAGGGGTGGGTTTGCGTGTGGGGACATCATTCGATTCCGTGATGGGTTCCCTCTCGAATGATAACCTGGAATGGAGCTGGTAGTTTGATAGCTCTGTAAAATGGGCAGGTATCGGGTGTGAATGTTAGGAATGTGACTGCTATAATAGCGATCATGATATTGTCCACATGCGATGATGACGTATACATATTATGAGGTGTTATGCTCGCTGTTAGCTGAATAAACTGTGTCCAATAACTGAACACATTGCGTCTATAGCTAAACACGGCTTGCCCACAGGTACTACTGTGTCCACAGCTAAACACACTGACACACTGTGTTCACAATTGAGCTTATGTGTGTCCACATGTAATGTATAGCGCAGTATGTTATGTACAGTAGCGGAGTTAGTTAAACCATTTATTTGACAGTGTAAGTCATTCCATCAGATATATAGACTGTAAGAGCAGATCTAGGGATATAACCTATTCATCTCATAATTCTGCTAAACTCATTCTTAAATATTTGGCGATGAAACAAGATAATGGTTAACTCTCGGGGCGCACATTTGTATGATACGCGAAAAGAATTTCCTTCTTTGGTGCAATATGAACAATAACCATAGTATTAAGGTGGTGTTAGGAACAACACATTCCAGTGAGACACAATTATATCATGGAAGTGTTGTTCGTTACACAATCAAAGAAAGGAATAATGAAGTTGAGAAAGTGTGTAAGTTTGGTAGAATTTATAGGAATTGAGGCGGTTTGTTTTCCCAGAATTCCTCCCTAACTAGAACTCTCCCACACTCAGGACTCCCCTCAGCCCAGGACTCCCATTCCCCCAAAACTCCCATACCTCAGGATATTATCCTCAAGGAAGCGCTGCATCTCCATGATGTACTTCTCGCTAGAGAGGAAGTCCTGGATATGATTCATGTACGGGATATCTGCACAGAGATTACATACGATTAGATGGTATCACTATAAGTGAAGGATGAGTGATCATTGAGTGATCATTGAGTGATTAATGAGTGATTAATGTGTGATAAATTAAGACTGACTAGCAGGACCCGCGGCCTCCGGCCTCTGTTATCCTGATAGGGCTATCCTATCTAGTATCTTAAGGTTACAATACAATGTTAGAGCAATGATAGTCGTATATGTTGAAGTGTTGATGGTAATCGAGTATTCCCGTCCATATCTTCCTTGGTGGCCTAAATGCTTTCCATTCTCAAGTGATGTCAGACGTGTAATGTTTTACATGCTCCCCGTTTTCGAGTGGTGTCAAGCGTCATCGGCATTCCAATCAGCATGCTTGATTGGGTACCGAGTGGTGTCAGATCTCGAGACCCGTAGTATATAAGGAAAACCGGACAGACATACATATATATATACATATATATATGAGGACCAATTATAAGTAGTAAGATGAATGAGTGAACAATGTTTAATTAAATGTTTATGTACAATGGGAAATGGGAATGTATGCGAAGTTTGATTTTAAAATTAGTATCTATAGGAAGTACAGCTTTGTCAATCACACAGGCTCTTGTTAAATTGATACAAAAATAAGCTGAGTTTGGTTGAGAATGTGAAACATTCTGATCTCAGAATACTGAGATCAGAGTCATACATGACTCTTAGTGTCACCAGACACACTCTTGTGACAACTGTACATATTCAGGCGCTGTCTCATTAAAATATTTGCCACTCCCATATCTATCACAGTCTCAACACGCATGGGTACATACAAGACTGTCAACAGTTATGTTTTATGAAGGAGCTGCGTGGAGCCAATGAGGGACATGTGCTTAGGTCACATGATTTGGTTTAACCAATGAGCAGCGAACAAATGAATGACATATACCCAAAAGTGGTTGTTTAAGTATCTAGTATCTACTCAAAGTACACATTCTATGATATGATATGTTACGAAACACTAGTAATACATTAATACAAACGATCTCTGATGGTCTTATGTGAAAGTCGAAATTTGGATAGTCGGAAACTACAAAACTATAATGAGAGTTGAGACGGAATAGAATCATTGAGGTGGTGTTTTTTGTGAGCCCATCCACATTCTCTTATTTCCAACCTACTTTTGTTAATATTGATTATTGAAGTATTATCAAGAGACAAGTCGCTAACCATGACTAAGAGTCATGTATGACTCAGTATTCTGAGATCAGAATGTTTCACATTCTCAACCAAACTCAGCTTATTTTTGTATCAATTTAACCAGAGCCTGTGTGATTGACAAACCAGTACTTCCTATAGATACTAATTTTAAAATCAAACTTCGCGTACATTCCCATTGTACATAAACATTAAACATTGTTCACTCATTAATCACTCATAATCTATCACAAATTTATCACTCACTAACCATATTCCGTCACTTACCATATTCCGAGCTTTGAAAGTTCTGTATTGTTTTAATGATGCCTGAAACCTGAAATAATGGAGAAGAGTCAACAGTAGCACTCTAAAGTGATCCCCAGTTGTCCAATAGTCAGAATTCTACAACCGAAGTTTATTTCATTTGANCTCTCAAGCAGCATTTTAGGACGAGAAATTTGGTGAATACCAACAATATCTCAAGTCTGACCTCCCACTAAATGAAAAAGTCGGAGGTCAGGCTAAAAGATTTAGAACGAGCACGTTTGTGTTGGTGAATACCGATCCCTATTTAGTCCCACCTTTTTGAGCTCCGACTTAAAGCTCCGACTTGAAATTCGTGCTAAAAAGTCGCACTAAATACAAAATTGGTGAATATGGGCCTAAAACAACCGAAGTTTATTTCATTTGAAAGGATTAGACGACAGTGCAATATTTAAGGTTAAAGTTTTACAACGCTAAAACACTATTGCAACAACGTCAGAGAAACGTCAAGACATTGCGATACAACAGTTATTGCTGAAAACTCACCCTTTCTTCTTTTTCAGAAGATGATAATTTAGGGTGTGAGAAAATCCCAGTCAATTGCTGAAGGTATGCCCCTGAGAGAATTGCATATAAGAGTTGTAATTGAAATCATTCAGAGTTGCTGAATTGTCACTGCCGATAGAATAAGTACCCTCTTATAATAAGCAACTCTGAATTGCATGTAGAATTGTGTTCGTATGAGCGAATGTCGACGAAAAAACAGCGATACACTTTTGACACAGCTTTCACACAACTCCCTCACACCTGCGACACAACTGTGTCACACCTGCGACACAGCTGCGACACACCTCTGTCACCATTTGGTGAGCGTCGGGCCTCGGGGTAGTCTGGCAAAACTCATTTTTCTGAATCACATCTTTATCTTAACCCCTTTGAATCACAGTTTTCTATCTCTACAAATTACCATCTATTATTCTATTCAATTCCGTTCTCACCTCCTCAGAACTTTCTATTTAGCTTTTAGCAGTTTTCCCCGCCCCCTACTTCTATTTGATCCTGTACTATATTTCGTATAGAAGAATTTTGTTAAACAGTTCCCCCCCTTCCGTTCAGTCCTGTTAACTGATAAAATATATAATTCAAGTGATAATTGATATACAGGAAAAAGTAATAATAGACCCTTGTTTTCACTAGACTATAATCTTAATTAACTTTTGGTGTGGGACAAAGAGCTGTGAAGCACTGTAACAAGTACGGTAGAAAGGTTAAAAATAGGCAGCATAAGACTTCTATTGTTAGAAGGTCACATGACCATGCTATTGATGAATCAATAAGGAACTCAAAACAATTAACCTCGCTGAACAAAATTACACCTTTGCGATACCTATAAAACATGGTCGTGGCACCAGTTATCTCATTTCTCGATAAACTTTCTCCCCGAGACTATTCCTCAAGAAGATGCGAGTTTTTATTCTGCTAGCTCTGGTGGCTACTGTCGCTTGTTCCAGTATGAAACGATCTGTTGAAGCTGAAGAAGTGCTGAACTCTGGGATGGACAGTGAAGAAGTGATGAATTCTGACCTGGACAGTGCTGCCCTGATGTCAGACAGTGAAGAAGATATGCCTGTAGTGTTCATTGATAAAACTGAAACATAAAGACAACCCATGGTATAAATTATACTCCCTAATATACCGTCTCTGATACTAAATGTTGAGTTTTATTTTGCCGTTTATAATTAAGAGGGTGACGATGATGATGCTGATTGCTGACCCCAAGCGTGAGCAAAGTTATTCTTGGCGCATTTGATTCAGCAACAAACATATTCGGAAATTACTGAAATCTTGATTAACTCAATGTCCCTATTGTCCTATTCGATTCAAGTGATTTTGGAAGCAGCTCAAAAAATTTCCCTCAGTTCCTGATGCGATACAGAGAATTGATCAAAGCTCGCCCAGAGCGCACAGAATATCATTAAAAGCCAGCCTGATCGTTGGTATTCCTCACTTTCATAGGACCCATTGAAATGGTTTGGATTGTCACAGTGAATTATGATTTATTACTAACATACATATCACTCGACATATTCTCCTGCGGAGGTAAAATGGAGCCTGGTCGATGCAAAGTGTTTGAATTGTTGTCGTCATTCACTCATACGTGCACAGAATTACAGAAATACTATTATTTGTAGATGAATTAAATCATGTATTTAATAGACAAGTTTGAGAATTTTTACCTAGATGAGGTATAGCCGGACAGAGCAAATCAGAAAATATCTCTTTCAACCTTTCCCAATTATTGTTTGATAAATCAACAAATGATTTGAATGAAGTCTTGTCTTTTTTACCAACGGCCTGGTGAAGAGAGTAAGGTGTCCTCAAAGATTTTCATAAAGATTTCATTTGACACTGAAAGTTTCCAAAGAGCAACTTTTAAATATATACATAGGACATAGGTACTGCATTTTTGATTGTGATTCTTACCTCCCAAGTTACATGCAGTCTGAAAATAGCATTGAGATTAAGACCCATCACAATGGCCATGAGTGAATGGTAGTTTTTCAGTTCTTCAAGACTCTGAGATTATTTCGAACTGTCAGATAAGCTCCCTTAATTACAATTTACATTCATTCTGATGATAAACCAAAGAGTAGCCAAACAACATTACCTACCCTTGCAACTTTCATGAAATAAGCTATCTTATCAGCTCTCAATCGAGCCGTAGCTTCTTGCAATATTTCCCAGGCTACCCAGTATGATACCTGTAACAGAGAAATAAGTTTATAAGAATTTTGAACCCTTGAGCCAAATTCAAACATCTCCTTGCAATAAATCACCTGGTTAAAATGTGAGGTGAACTTGAAGACATTTGGACATAATTTCTGCTTCTCAACTTCTTTTTTCTCCCATCCTCTTGACCGAAGTTCTTGGGGACATATACCCTTTAACTTTTTGGCATCATGCAATGTTATCTGTCTCTGAGACAATAGTTTGAAGTCAATGATTATGTAACAAAATATTATGTGGCTGGTGGCACCAACTATGAAGTTGAATTTTGGAATAAGTCGAAGCTAAATAATGGTGCTACTCACAGCAAGTGAGTCTGGCTGTAACTTCAATAAATTGAATAAATTGGGATCATATGCATAGCTGCTTGCTGTCTTCAATCGTGTCTCCTGTTTATAAGAATAAGATTATACCAGGTCATGTAATGCAAAAACTTAAGCCATGAAACACAAATGTGAGAAACAACTGATAGTTTACTTATTAAAATATATCATTACCTCAAATTTTTTTCTCTTATTGCAAGGTCTATGAAGTGAATCTTCAATCACAACTTGCATCAATTCCTAAACAGTTGTTGCATTCCTATAATTTGAATTCGAACCATCAACCACTGCAACATTTGATTCTAGAAGATCCACTACTATATGTTTCAATATTGAAAATATTATGTCCTAAAGAAACACAGGATAGATGATTGAATGTGGTGAGAAAGAGGGATCTCTTGGTAAATTTGATGATGAATAGGACAGGTAGTGTTGTAATGCAGTAATGCACATTTTACTGTGGCAATAAAATGAAGCCTTGATCTGTTGTAATGTTTAACATTACTGTATTTCAGTTAATTTATTCATCAATTAAACCATATATTCAGAGATAAATTCAAGTTATAAATGTGGTTAGGCTATCAACTTCTGTGACAGAGTGGTCTGTACCGAACCCCACGGTTTCGATTCCTTGTTCAACATGCCGTACAGCAAGGATCTCCGCCGTGTTCGCCAGGCTAGTAATTAGAAATTTGTATTCAAGAGTAGTCCATAGAGCTCACAAAAAGGAGCAGATTAAATCTGGTATATAATCCTGTAGAATAATTTATTCTATATGCAACGTGGGGATACAGAGACGAAGAAAAAATTAACTGTGCACACGTTGCGCGCCCCTATTCTACTCAGTGAACTGGAAAGTCGTAGAAACCACGCGCGCGGCATGGGCAGGTTCAGTCACGCAAAGTGGCCGTGGGAACATGAACATTGCGCCGCGCGGCGCGCCGCTCAATTTGCTTTGTCATCTGTGATACGTGCATGCCATGCATATTGCATGTGCAGACCTGAGACCACCGAGCCGCGCTGCGCGCGCGCGGGATCGGGAGTATTATCATGGGCTAAAGGAAAGCAAAGCATAATAATAAGTATATTGTATTTGCATTTGCAATTATAAAAGCAATGCAATAATTATTTTTAAGATATTATCATAATCATAGATGCTTTTATTGAATACTGCTTTAGCTTTTATTTTTTAAGAATAAAATGCAAATGTTTTCAAGATGTTTGACGTCGATATCCGTGTACGACGCGCTATATGACATTGATACTGATCGACGGAAACAGTTCAGAACTCAGATTCAGAAGCAAGCAGTATTCTATAAAACCCGGTTTAGATTTGCGGTCGCTGTATAATGTATGGCTTTCGATCTGTGTGAATGTGATTTTCAGGGATAGAAAGGAGTTTATGGAAAGATGAGAACCTATCCTGTCAGTGTCCAACAGTGAGATGATTATCGGTCCCGGTTTGGGCCCGTGGAAGTGGTAGGGTAGCACGGATACCTCTCATGGCCGTGTCTGCGTTATGAGAACGTGGCTTGCACCGTAACGTAGCTCTATATTCATGCCTGGAGTAAGGTGGAAGTTACTTATGAAGTATACGGAAGAAGGCTGCTGATTTGAAACGAGCTGGATCTGCATACGGACAGTTAACAGTACCTGAACCGCTTGTCAAACAGCCCATACACACACGGGTTGATTGCGGAGTGGCTGAGGGAGACGATGTAGACTATGAAGAGTGTAGTTTGACTCATGTGTACACTCCCCATATCACCCGTGATGTACATGATGAAGGCTATAATGAGGAGTGGACCGATACAGAGTAGGAAAACACCCACAATAACTAGGACCTGGGGATTACAGAGTGTGGATCAAACTCGAGTCACACGTGTTGAGAATCATTGAATCAAGTATTATCATGCCATGTCATGGATAGTGGGTTGGATTAGGACTTACTCTCAAGGAGGACCTAGCCGAACCAGAGCAGAGAACATTGAACGTAAGACCGATCCTGAATTTCCTCTCTTTAGCATTTCCTGCCGGTGATTTTCCACTTTTAAACATGGCTTATGGTTAAATAGTGGCTATAATCTTCTGATTATTAACTGTGACTCAGATATACAGCACAAATCCAGTACCAGTAGAGCTGCAGGTTCTGTTATGGGTGTCCGTGTGTGTGAATCCACAGTTAACATCGGGTGTCATTGCAGTTCGTCTATCAATGCGGATACTGCGGAACTATTATATAAGATGACAGAAATAATAAGGTGCAGAAAAGGTGGAATATTCCATTGAGAATACCATCAGTTTCATTCGAGATCATTATATAAGATCATACTTCCGACCTTTTTTCCTTTGGAGGCCTGTTCTTGATGGAGTTGGACAGTGCAAGCGTGTGGAGAATGATAACGTACGAGACGACGACAATGAATATCGGCAGGAAGAGAACGAGGACGATGAATGAGACGAAGAACGTGCCGAATCCTACTCCACAGTTAAATGTGAACTCTGAGAAACCGTACCTGGGGAGTTAGGTACGTGTCAAATACCGGATTGTTCCTGCCCAGGATGAATAATCCCCACATTAGGGACATTAGAACCGGACGGCGGTGTCCAATATAAGAGATAACGGATTCCTGGTCCTCTGGGCCGCCAATGAGTCAGATCAATCCCGCATTGCGAGAAACATGTCAGTGTGTATACAATGTATACTCAATATTCAATGTATACAATGTATAATACATTGAACTGTTATACTCACGTTCCCCAGCCTAGGAGAGGAGTTGAGACGAAGCAGCCGGCTAGGAGCCACAGTATGAGTAGCGTGACCAGGACACCTTTCCGTACAGAGTGCTTAAAAGAGAGCATGTCAGGAGACTAAAATATCATCCATAGTGCTGTTTAATTTTATCCTTCTTCAAATCAACAGAATAAATGGAGCTCCCGCCGTACGAGCAAACTTCGACGACACACAAAATCACATATCACTTAGCAATCGAGTTACGAATGAGCCGCTAAATTGGACCACGCCCACTCTGTACTGCAGTGAACATTAATATACACTATATACACTGTACACTGTACAATGTGTACATACGTCATACACATAGCTACCTGTTTCATACGGAAAGGGTTGATGACGGTGAGGGCTCGGAATGCTGACAGTGCAGCCAGTGTCCAAATACTCTCCATCATTATCAAGTTGTCGATCACCAGAGCGATTTGGCACATTGCCATCCCAAATATCCACCTGTGAGAATTGCACGTGTGTGAGTCACGTATATTGTGTCGCCTGAGTCACGTGTGTGTGTATTACTGTAATGTTTCAAGTGTTTCAAGCTGCGCTAGTGTACTATGTAGATTGTATCCTGTGATGACGTCACGTACTGCGCCTGTAACCTTAGCGAATACACTACCTGTCGTCACCTCAGTGATATTTCTCATGTTGTCGAACGATAATCGATCGTTCTTGGCATTTGATTTTAAAACGAATTTCAGTTTCGACACACAGATCAAGTCTATAACGGCAGAGTAAATTTCGCCCTTCGATTTAAAGTTGTCATGTCACTACTCCGAAATTAATACGGTTATTTCTTACTAAAACGCCACAACAATTTAATCCAAACTGACGTATCAACAGCAAGCTGGTATAATGACAAAACTGTAAATTGTAAAAAACCTGTCAGAGTAAATCGTGACAAACCTGTCAGACTAAATTGTGACAAACCTATCAGGTAATAGTGACAAACCTGTCAGAGTAAATGGTGACAAGCATGAGGGGAATACTGAAACACCCAACTAGGAAATCGCAGCACGCCAAGTTGAAGATAAAACAGTTGTTTGTTGTCCGCATCTTGGGGGTTTTGACGGCAATGGCTAGCACTACCATGTTTCCTGAAAGAGTCGCCATCAAAGAGAAGTAGAGGGGAATCTCATTAATTTGAGAGATGGAGTGAACCTATGGGCTATGGCGGATCCACAGAGTAATACATCGTTATGATGGCAACATAGAAAATTAATATTTGGAACATACCATAATATGAATCCTATAATGTGAATCCTTCTTACCCAAGCAAGCAATGATCATGATGAAGGAAAGAAGTGCGAAGAAGCCCACTTCACCCGCCCGAGTGAGCCAGTCCGCAGTCCAGGTGTCAGGACCACCACCTGTCACAGGTGCCAGCATGATGTCCTGATCTGACACCGGGCCGGCGACATGATCACCTGTACTCATCTTGAGTCACAGTCTGCTAAGAGGAGGAAAACAAGTTAAAGATGGGAGTATGGGTGATGGACTGATAATTGAAATTCAATCCTGTTAATCCTGTTTAAATAAACACTATAGATACACTATATGAACACTATATAGGTATGCTGAACAGAATGCAAACTAGTACTAACTAGTTTTAAGTTTATTCAAGTGAGACTCAGAGACTGCTTAGGAAACGTACTCCAATAATTCGTCTTTAGCAAGATTAACTTAATTTCGCAGTGGGCGGAACTTGGAATAATTTGTGACTAAAACTGTGTCTAGAAAATAATCATCGCAACACTGTCCAGCATCGGATCGCGTGGTGATCATCGTGGACGAGTGTTGTTGTTCTGTATATTGATTCGTTGTTATGATCGTTGTTATAGTTTGTACTAGCAAACGTGCCCGCACGAACAGGGGGTGCTTATAGAGTGTGGATCGGACAGCTGCATATTATTGGCCAGGCACGAAGATTCGCAATATCGTGCGTCAGTACGTGCAAACAAGTTGGCGTATTTCTGCGCCCAGGTACTGCGAATTTGAGTGATCACAAAAACAGCAGATCTCGCCAGAGAATAATATATAGTTATTTAACGAGAAACTGTGAGATAATATGCTGTTGCATCACACCTATGAGAGTATGAGGTGCGCCGAGTGAAATTTTGGCAATACGCACCATGCAGTACTGCAGCAGTGCAGCACCATGCAGTACTGCAGCACCATGCAGTACTGCAGCACCATGCAGTACTGCGCACAGGGGGATACTATGGAGAGTGGACTATAATATGGACTATAACAATATGGACTATAATAATATGGACTATAATATGGACTATAATAATATGGACTATGAGTATGACAGCCAAGTAAATAGTGCTGCCTTCGAAATTGAATGTCTAATAAAGAGAAATTTCGGAGAATTGAGTCAATACTTTCACTTATACTTATCATATTAACTTATCATATTAACACTTATCATATTAACAATCGGCACGCCCAGATTGAAAAGATGCACACACCGACACACACATAGAGAAAGATCCGGTTATCACGAAACATCCCATACAGCAATAGATATCGTCCACAATGGCAATTCTTAAAAGCTAATCTCATCAGAGCCCGCACAAGTCAAGTCTGGCTATTATAGTTTCCTGGATTATAGTACTACTATCAAATTGACATTAGGCACCGTGACATTATAGACATTAAACACCGTTATAGACATTAAACACCGTATACGTGCTCATGTCCACTGGTAGATTCCTTATAGCGGTGCAACTCATCATAGAACAATACGAGATAAACAACACGGGCTAAATCAGCATGCATCGAACCCGCGCTATTTAGAAATTTGAACGGAAGAAAACACAAATGGCCAGATTTCAGCGAATAAATGCTATAGCGAGAACTAATCATACGATTGAAATTACTCATTGCAGATAATGACACAATGCGATTTCAGCGGAATGTAGAAATTGCGTATTGAATCAAAATCGTAATATCTAATTTAAAAGGGGTTAGGATATTGATGGAAACTGTCATGATACAATTTTGATTCAAAGATATTTCAACATCGAAAGCTCCCAAAACATGATCATAATGATGACGCTGACATCATGACTATTCCCATTTCCTCGTGTGGAAAGGCAGCGATCAATCTCAGAACAGCGAGTGGTAGCTAGGGAGTGAGCAATACTAGTGAGCAATACTAGTGAGCAATACTAGTGAGTTTGCTCTAAGTCTACTAGAGAGCGATGCCTGATGACTCAGTAGATTGAGTACTAGGAAATAGGTACTGAGGAGAGGGGATACAAGGGAGTCGATACTAGGGACTCGATACTAGGGAGTCGATACTAGGGAGTGTTACAAGACAAAGCACATTGTGTTACATTCCGAAATCACACGATCTTATTTGCATGTTTCATTCATTACTATCTGTATGGATGAGAATCAAAAGCTTCAGAAATGAGATTTGAAAATTCAACACCTGTTAAACTTAAGCGCGATAGTCAATGTGAGGAACTTCCTAATGGCAACAGCTATCTCGCAATAAGGGGAAAATGTCAATCACTCTATCCCAAGTTCATTAACAGAACTTCATGCCATGGAGGAAGGAACCGATCAATTGGTCACCAGATGATGCATCTCCACAAAGGGTTCATTATTCCTTCCGATTGGAGGTGATCAGGTGATCAATGGTATGATCAGCTGGACATGTGGAGCTAATGAGTCATTAACAAACGGCTAGGAAAGCTGTCAGATCTGAATTGACACCATTTGATTGTCATGGATATTTCACAGGACAGTTTATCATCAAAATTAAAATAGGAGCGAGGCTATTTTTGTAGCATCGCGGTATAATAAGTTCCTTCTGATTCGACATAATATAATGAAGCACAGACTTGAATATTCACTATTACAAAAATAACTGTACAGAAGCAGCAAGGAATGGCAAGCAGTTTTCTATAAATATCAAAGAGGTCAAAATATACTATGAGAAACTTGAAAACCCGCCAAATGGACGTGATACACTACCCATTGAGCCATATCGGATATAACAACACAACGACGGCGTTTATCGAATACAGCACAAAGATGCTTTTCCTATCGATTGGGGTCAGAGGTATTGATAGTGAATAGTGATTGGACGTCAAGTCCAAACTACGCTCTCGAAACTTTGATTTTATGAAGGAGCACTTTGGAACAAATCGGCCAAATCGTTGTAAACCAAAGGATAAGATCAGGATTCTTGGCTTCAAACGAAATGAATGAAGTCAAAAATGCGTACGGCAATTTTTCGCCAGAGCTGTAGATGACTTAGACTATAAAGACGCGTACGCTGTTGCTAAAGGCATCGCAGCGCCGTACAGTAACACTGTAAGCCGTACAGCGTAGAGTTCAACTGTTGATCAGAGTATAGAACTATCTAATTCAAAAGTACTGAACATCTTTCTAATAGACCATACACGTTCGATGCAATGTGTGATTGCGTGTCACTTATTGTGAGCAGCCTGCAGCATGGCCAGGAACATGATAAGATGGGGAAATAGCATTTATTTCGGATATATACCGGTATTTCGACAAATCTTCACGGTCACGACAGGTAGAAGGTTGTGCAGCTTGACAAGTGATCAATATTGCAATCGATGTGCGAAGATTTGGCATGGGCATTACCTATAGGTACTTATAGTATTAGTATTCAATCATAAGCAACTGCAAGTATAAGCAGTAAGTAATGAACATGGTAGTAAGTAATGAACATGGATCAATTGACAACTATAGAGTGGTCACAGGTTTTATAATGGGGTAATGCCTATCAATATATGAAGTAAGCATTCACTAAAGATGGATATTGGATATTTGAACATTTGATAATGGAACCCTGAACATGGGGCCGCCGATTGCTCGAGCGACAACGGTCAACATCAGAGTCAACATCAGAGCTATTACACGATGAACCGCGGGCATGGAATAAACCAATGAAACGACGAGATGCAGGCAGGGTTAATATATGCTCAACCGCGGGCTTCCGAGACAGGCCCCTTACAACCAGTACAATACTTCGGTCTCAGGTTTCTAGCAGTAACGTGTGGTCTTCAACCGCGGCCTTGCCAAGGGTAAAATCCCAAGCAATCTACCTATGGCTATACCTATTACCTAATAGTGCTTCATCAGAGCGGTTTCTATATTCTTAGGTTTTGGCAATTGGTCCTCACTCGTCATCGCAGTCTCAGCATGAGCAGAGTTTCATGGTGATAGAGACGTGGTTGACTTGCGGGTGTGCGTCCAGATTACAATTGTCAAGCGATGCTAGACCCCTGATGCAAACCGCTGGCGAACGAAGTTCTCGACAGGGGCTATCATCGATCGAAAAGAATACAAGTATTGTCAAATGCAGGGTGATATCAATGGGTGGGCGTGGAATCGCGCAAAATTTGACAGAGCTTCATGTCAAGTGTCGCATGACAGTTCACTGCATTTAACTCACGTGAGTGTCATCATTATAGCATCATCTCCGTGACATGTCCTTCAATCAGTGGCATCGCCCTCTCTCCCTGGATACCTCATGAGACTGTCCAATGTCGGCCGCATTCCCTTCAACCAAATCTGCTTTCTTATCGATAGTTGTTGGCATAATCGTGGTGAGGTCATACATCCTAGCAGGAAGTTTGTTTTAACAATCATCAATCATCGAATTTGTTGAAGTTTGGCGCCATCTCATTTTCAAATATTAAATTTTTGAAGAATGTTCATAAATTCTACGAATTTCAGAAATTATACGTCCGTGATGAGCGCGCGCGCGCAAAATATCACAGTCTGAACTGAAAGCTACACTCTTTTGAATGAAGGATCGTAGAAAAAAGCACATGATTTCGCGGCAGAAGTTACTATTTTGGTAGCTAGGGAGCCGCGCAACATGTGCCAAAATGGCACATTATTGGCACATCACGTCTGATGGCAATGCTCAGCAAATCTATATCATAATTCTCGGGGAATCTCACATACTCCCGTCTCCGAAAGCGATGTCTTTTAAAACCACGGATCGACCGTTGTGGTTCGTGTCAATTTTAAAAACCCGTCGGCCGTCTGAAAACTGAAAAGTTTTAACAGACGTTTGTTTTGAGAAAAACGAGTCAATCTCCTGCACATACTGAAGTAGTGTAGACTAAATTACCATGTAACTGGAATTACCACCGTGCAAGTTGCACCGTTAAAACTCAGCTGTAAATTTACACATGCTAGCCAACCATCTTCCAGGAAAAAACGTGGTAAATTTGAATTTTGGGAAAAACAAACCAATAGCTTCCTTTTTTCTAGAATTTATTCGCATGAATATGCAAAAAAAATCAAGGTCTTAGGTTAACCCCTAAACGATAACTGTTTTTGGTAAACGATAGCGACCAAAACTTGACATAGTGATGAGATATACTTATTATATCCCAAATCTTAAAACCAAAACCAACCGACATTAGGAATGACAAGAACTAATATAGGAAAACTTGTGCGTTCATCTATCTGATGTCCCATATTCATGATCAATGGTCATATTATCATGGTCATATTTATGGTTTGTAGGTCCTTTCCCTAACTCAAGTCAATCACTGGAGCTGTTGCTTCAGTGATGGAGAGAACACGATAGGAATGTCATAGTCATGATAATTTGTCACTGTACTATGTCACATTGTGTCACTGTAACCTGTCACATCGTGCTATGTGTCACTATCTGCCATACTCCAAATTACATAATTAGAAGTTAATTACAGATAATTATCATACTTTGTGAGAGAAGTGTGGTTTTTAGCTGCTTTTCTTTAGTTCTTCTAACGCAAAAATAGTGAGATGCAATTTCAAAACCACTGATTCAAACCAGTCATTTCTTATTTTCCGTATCATCACTCTACACGAACAATGAATGTGAATAAGTGTGAGGTAGATTCAGTATAATTTATCAGTTATCTCTGATAAGGCGGATTAAAGAGCATTAATACATGAATTTTACTGTGTAACTGATCAATCTTGATAACACATCAACGGGAGTGAATGTAGACTGCACATTTCTCAAAATCCAGTGTAATGGGCGATCAGACCTATACCTAATTCAGATCCAATACACTGATTCATACACACCACTTTTAGATTTTAAAGTGTGTAATAACTGATAATATGTGATAACCTCCTGATAAGCATTTATTTCAAAGTATTTTCACAGAAATCATTGGTTCTTCAAAGTTAGGTCATTCCCAAGTCCCATCTTAGTAAATTGTCAATTCATCTGAACACGATCCATGAAAATTCGTGGACTGGTATGCGCAAAGCTAATTTACCCCAAATTATCATTTCCCACTTTCAAATAATAATTTCCGTGTCATTTCAAAACATGCAGATGTGAGTAGTAGAAATTGTGCAGATGAAATCGCACATTGAGTAGTACACCGTTATCATACATGTCATTGTACACAGATTGCACGTGCAATATGACCACGCCCATTACTGACAAGATCGTACTTTTCTGGAAAATATAGACACACAGGATTTAAACATGACTGAATCGACCCTTTCCTGTACTGCAGATCGCGTATTCTCAGTTATGCTACACCAATCTTATAATATCGAAAAACTCTTGCGTGGCCATTTTTTTCAGACAAACCGTTAAGAGACGGAAAATTGAAAGAGAGGGATTAAATTAGCACTGCCTAAGTATCTGGTAAAGATCATGAAGCAGTGTGTGAAATCGGAGTTTTTAGAGAAGTTAGAAGATTGTGTCCTATCGCGTCCTTTATTGGAAAATGGGTTTGTAACGTGATTATGATGTGACCTGAGCAGTTTTGAATGTCGTCGAAACCACCAGATCTATACTAAAAACCACCAGATCTGTACTAAAAACCACCAGATCTATACTAAAAGATTTACCTTGCTTGTCGATGGCTGCCGTGACAGCTGTCAGTTTTGATCAACCATATCGGTGACATGGAGTGGCAAGGGGTACGTGATTATGATTGATTTTATATGAGATTGCCCATATGTCACAACTCACAACATTATGTGGACATGAATCATGTGTTACATACTCTGTTGTGTGTGTGTTTGTGCGTGTGCGCGTGTGTATGCGTGTGTGTCTGTGTCTGTGTTTGTGTGTGTGGGCGTGTATGCGTGTGTGTGTGTTTGTCTGTGAATATGGTTTAATAACTATAACAACCATGTGTGTATGTCTGATAATATGATTACCAATCTCTATCTTGGCCTAACGCTTTGCAGCTCTGTATTAATAAGATGTAATAATGAACTGCGCTCGCTACAGTTCATTAACGGTGCTGTGTGAATTAAATTCTAGTACAATTATTTCAAAATAAATTCAGTGTAACCTTCATGTCTCGACTCCATTATTATGCGTAAGAAATCTGGCAACTTTTCCGTAAAGTTTGTAGATCAATGACATACACAACGTTATAAAACCAACAAATAATTGCTATTTGGGAACAAATTCATTTCACAACAGTGAATTCAACAATAACATCACAAAAATATATCAATACTTTCCTATAATTACTTGATTGGCTAATTACTTGATTAATCTGTCTGTGCATTATATATAACATTTTGTGATTCTCGTTTACCGTAATCAATTTTAATTCATTCGTATTTTTAACTGAAAGGATGAGGTTACTGTAATATGAAGGGGTGATACAGAGTGGTGTCAGCATCACAAAAACACTAAGAACAATGAAATATTTCATTTCCTTTCAATCGGCCATGATAATATCATAATATTAACACACAGCATCCACTAGAATCTACCATTTCAAGTTCTCGTCAAAATTACTAAAATTACTACCTATCCATAATCGAAACTCTGTTTAGTAAGGACAATACTTACAATATAGATAACGGACAAAAAGTGTGATCATTTTCGCATAAAATTCCAGAGAAAAATCGTAGTTTGACACCCGACTATCATAGGATTCATAATCAGATCAAATCTATTGCACATCACGTGATAATGATGTATACACTCGAATTATAATATCAGTGAGTTATGAACTTATGAAGACAGCACAGGTACTGTTGAATGTTGGTGTTAAGATCATATTCTCATGTACAAACTGAGTTGGGATTGTTCAAATGTCCGACAACCGGGAGAGAGGGGAGAGAGGGGGCTGCCATCATGATGTTGGAGCGGTATCCGATCATGATCACAGAGGGTGGATATATGCATCATAGACTCATAGAAGAGAAGGATCATCAGAACAATCCTATGTTCACAGAATTTGACAATAGTCAATATAACCAGACCAGCAGAAACCACAACAAACTCACAATTACAGCATTTTACGAAGTGGACACATCGAAAACAGATGTCTTAGGGGGTCCCAGGCCAATTGAAAATCCTCGCTATTCTTTTTGAAGTTTCTACAAGCATTTGACAACATAATATGTAGGTAGGTAGGTACAATAAAATCTGGGATTAAGTCAGGGAATAGGTCAATTCCCACGCTTAGACAATTATAGACATCACGGCTTCAGCCTTGTCAATATGCCAAACCCCTGACGTAATTTTCGATTAAAACGGTCGCGAATATGCATAATATTGAATGTTCCGATTTACGACATCCATTTTCAAGGTCCAGAAAATTCAATATTACATATTCTAACATCTCTGTAAATGGAACACACAAAAAGCACAAATTAGTACACGATCAACAATAAAACACTGAACAGTAAATGCAAAACTAGTATAGCGAATTCCCTCCTTTAGCGAATTATCAAGGATAATTTTGAAAGAAGTTTCGATATCGAATAGGGCTCTTTTCAAAAGTAAGCATGTGACTTTTCCATTATATAACAGTATAACCATCCTAATATTCTGAGAGACATTGTGTCATTGTACGACTGACAAGGTACCGCGGTCTACTTATATATCAGTCTAACTCTCCGGTGTGTGAAAGAGGGATCTCTTGGTAACTTTGATGATGAATAGGACGAGAAGTGTTGTTACGAACATTTCACTGTAGCAATAAAACAAAGCGTTGATCTGTTGCTAAACCTAGTAAAATGTTCGTTACCACACTACTCGTCCTATTTACTTATCTATGAGTTTATGATCCAATTTCAACTCTCCAGAATTCAATACCGTCTACCGGTTATGGAAAAAGTTTGCTCTTTTACGAAAATCAAACAAAAATTCTGAGGTATGAATCCTTTATTCCGACGCAGTTACCACATTCCAGGAGAGAATAACGTAATAACATGATGTGCGTATCAGCGGTGAGGAATATACGTATCTTTAGGAATGATCACATGGTGCACAATGGCCAATATCTTACAATTAACGGGGGTAATATTGTCGCTTGAGATAATAACGTCGAAACACTCTCCTATTATCGTTCTGATGTAACCATAACGGCATAACAATGTGACTATAACAACGTCACGTGACTTGAACAGCACGTGACTCAATGATTTGTACATACACGTGACCAGCAGATAACTCCATGACTTGTACAGACACGTGCGACCCATCACCGGATACTGGAGAAGAGGTTGAGGGCAGATCGGGACTCCTTCTGTAGTCGTGACTTGTTGAAGATGTTCCAGAACCGCAGAGTCTCGTCCCCTGCTCCGGTCACGATGGACTGTCCGTCAGGGGACATGGCCAGGTAGAGCACTCGACAGTGATGTCCGGTTAGGCAAACAACCTGTGGGGGAGGGAGTCATGTCAGGATGGGGAGGGAGTCATGTCAGGATGGGGAGGGAGTCATGTCAGGATGGGTCTGGGGGATGTCAGAATGGGCTTGGCGGATGTCGGGATGGGTTTGGGGGATATGTCAGGATGGGTCTGGGGGAGGGGATGTCAGTTGAGTGAGGGGTGTTGATTAAAAGAAGAGAGATGAGGGAAGATGGACGTTGGTGAATGAGGAAGGTATTTTGGACTGGTGTGGCCTATGGTGGGAAAGATAGTGCGTGTGAGTAGCAGCCTGGATATTGATTTCTGGTAAAGGAGTACTGGGTTACTCAATATTCTGTGGGAAAATGGTTATTTCGTCTAACAACTAAGCAGAGTGCGTTCATTTTAATACCGCAACAGTTATGATGGTTTAGTAATTAATTCAATAATTAGTACACATTTGAGTATGGACGTTTTACAGAAACTATTCCCTCTAATGAAGCATATATTGGTGAAAACTATTATAATCCATGACAGTATAGATTATCAGTGAAATGCCGTTATCAGCACATTGAAACCCGTCACATTATAATACAGCATTATGTTCAGGAAGTTTTACATGTGTCTGTGTGTGTGTGTGTGTGTGTGTGTGT
>CAMPET010000197.1:82378-137528 GCA_946803715.1 Beroe ovata | reverse complement strand
TGACATAGACGGACTGTGGTTGATGCAGAACTGGTAGCATCTTCGAGCATGTTCCTCGCTGTACAGCCCTATCTGTAGTAGATTCTGACGAGGAATGAAGTGTTAAATTGGAAGGAAATCAGGAAGATCTCTGATCAATAAATTCCTCTGAATTCCTGATGATTTACATCAGGATTCACACCCACATTTCGCTTTTCTTCTGCTGGCGCAGCTGATGAGAGGATATTCAGAAGAGTGTCCATGTTGTTCTTGTTGTCACACGGACACTGTGACAAATCTGTTGTCGTGGAAATAGGCATGTGTGTCGCGAAACTTCCAGCTGAGAAAAAAGAGAATTACGTGAGGGTGTGAATGTCCACTCATGTCTGATATTTGATAGTAAGCCACTTTTAAATTCGTACAGACAATAGACATCAAATCCACTCACATTCCACGTGACTATCTCCCTTCTTGTTGTGAAGCAACACGTCCTTGTTGTTGTTGTAAAGCACGTGCAGCCTATACCAAGGTGGAGTGGACGGGTAGTACTCACTGGTCGAGGAAACACTTGTGTCCGGACCCCGAGTGAAGATGAAACTCTCCACTGGCTTGATCACGTCATCTATTACAGGGGAGAGCGCGGGGTTAGCCATGTGACTGTGAGGTGGGTTAGCTCTCCTGGGGTGCAAAAATTATCCAGAACTTTCTAGACCCCTGGCCCCTTTCAATCCCTCTTGTGACCCGCTACTTCCCTACTAGTGACCCTTCTCCCTGCGTTCCCCTTTCACAGCAGATATTTATGGACAGATCCCCCATATAACTTACTAGGTATAACGTTTTCATTGTAATCGTGATGCGTGTTGNCTGGACTATGATCTACTGTGGAGAGGTATGAATAGGAAAACACAGTATTCCGCTGCCAAAAAGCGGAAACTCAACTCCAATGTAAGGATTAATACAAACCACACTCGCTCCGCTGTGAATCGCCCTGTGGTTACAAAAAAGGAAGATGAACAGCAACCTAATAATACTGTTGCTTTCTCACGGGTTAACAACTCAACCTCTGCACAGCAACACGAGAATCAGGGTGATGTCACAGCTAGATTAGAGGGAGAAAGTATTGAAGATCAACCAGTCAATTCTCGAAACAGCACACTGGACAAGGAGCATTCTGATGCTGAAGTTCAGGTTGATAGAACTCTCAAAGGCATGCATGAGTATACCGAAGTGAAGGATGATAATCTCTTGGAGTTGAAACCCCAGTCACGCCCCTCCAGCAGTAGGAAGTCGGAGAAAAACGGTGCGTCCCTGAAATCTAACATGTTAAACACCGCTCAAACCACGAACACCGTGAAGAAGAATGATCGTGGACCGACAGGGGACATGATTGTGTACATATGGGGGAGCTGGAAAATCATTGTAGGTGAGTGTAAGAAAGCTGAACTTTGCGGTCCATGTGACTGTGATCAGTGGCGGTTGTACGTCATGCGAAATGATGAAGCAGTATTGCTGAAATCTCACTTAAATTAATCAATCTATGTCACTGATTGTAAGATTCTAAACTGTCCCCCGGCCCTGCAGGAAACGAAAAGATGTTCAAATCTGGCTGGACTACCCGAAACGCAGTTCCCTATCGGGCCATCTCAGAGAGACAACAGCAACAACAACAACAACAACAACAACAACAGCAACAACAACAACAACAACAACAACAACAACAACAACAACAAGTACAAGTACAACAACAAGTACAACAGAATGAGGAATCTGATCAGGGGGGATCAGAGACAATCCTCCTCTTCGAACTGAAATCTGATCCCCGTGAGCGGAGAAACGTGGCCAAGACCTATCCTGGAATGGTGGAGGAGATGGTAGGTCGAGTGAAGCGCCACTTTTGGGACAGAGTAAAGCCGATCTACCAGCTGAAATCGTCGAAAGAGGGGAAGAGGAAGGGGGTGTGGGTGCCATGGAAACGGAGCAAGAAGATATTGAGATAATTTCACCGTGTGAGTTTCATTGACACTTATAATATCAGAACTTGTCATGGTAGCCTGATTGATCAGACATGAACAGAAAGGATGAATCAGGATTGGGACGGTCAGGTACAAACTTGAGAAATAGTAAAAACAATGTCAAATATTGAAAACGTGGATTTTGTTGATAAACAGCTCGGATTGGTCTAACTCTAATTGATGTGCCACACTTTGGTGAAACATATCACTCCAAATTACGAGTACTAAGTTTTTTATTCTTTCCATGGAATTACAGAGCTAGTCATGGAGTCACAGATAGTTATAGACATGGACCAATTTCCAAGATCTTGAATCAATCATATCAGTCTTGTTTGATCTATGTTTGATCTGTGCTATCCATGTTCATTCGGTATGAGCATATAACATATCAAATATTCAATGTTACTATATTATAAAGGTCCATGGGCCTGGCATGCTACTTTCATTTTATATCTCGACTCTTTTGATGTCAGTGTCACGTTGCCTATAAGTTTATGGCGAAAGTCAAAGATCGGATCAAGATGCTAGATGCAGCTTATCCCGATCCGAAGCTGCATTCCTAATCCTTGATACGCGGCGGCTTGCAGTCGCTATGGCCACAGCACGTGGCTAAGTAGTAGCAATCACGTGCTCAACATCGGTCACGTGACCACGTGACCCATGTTAGATTGATCAGGAATTATCAAGACCCTAGGGATGCTTTGAGGACACAGGATTATGTCCGTTTTTTTCTTTCAGTTCTTCGAATGAACACACGATCTCACGCACAATCCATTCCCTTTAACCGGGAACTGCGCAACCTGTCCATTTTCCTGTTCAGTAGTTGTAGTAGGCACGGTATGTCGGTATCTTCTTACAGCACGTCCAGATGTTCTGTCCAGGCTGCAAAGTCACAGAAGATAAGGAGAAAGTAATCTTAGTCGCGCGAGCGTCTAGCGATAATTTAGGACCAAGTATCATTTCACAGTTTGGTCTAATCTGTGGGTCCCAGTAACCAAATTCTAAGGTCGGAATCGAAAGAGCAATTTGGTAGTTTCAGTTAACTATTTACCGGGTTTGTTGATGGTTTCGGACTATCACGGGTTGGTGAATAGTGCGAGTAAACACATGACCTTGTTTCTGTCTTTGCCAGCATGATCTGAGAGAGAGAGAGTTTGTTTCAACTCCGGAGAAAATTAGAGCGAACCTCCCGATTCTTAGATCTGAGGTTGGCCCATTATCTCTATCCGCGAAGATCTAAATAAGTGATTCATACCTCGTAACAGTGATATCTATCAAAGTTAAAAGCATCAGGATCAACGGACTCAGTAGCTATTTCGATGTAGTTCTGACTTTCAGGAGGAAACTGAAAGAGTATGAGTCATGACGCCATATTATGATCAAATTAAGGATGAATCAGCCATTGTTCTACCCCAAAACATAGTCTATGACATCATTAGGTACATCGACAATGAACTTGACGTGGAACATTCTCGAATCACGGCGATACTCACTGTCTGTACGTTGCCTGTACTGAAGCTGAATGACATAGACGGACTGTGGTTGATGCAGAACTGATAGCATCTTCGAGCATGTTCCTCGCTGTACAGCCCTATCTGTAGTAGATTCTGACGGGAAATGAAGTGTTAAATTGGACGGAAATCAGGAAGATCTCTGATCAACATATTCCCCTGAATTCCTGATGATTTCCAACAAGATTCACACCCACATTTCGCTTTTCTTCTGCCGGCGCAGCTGATGAGAGGATATTCAGAAGAGTGTCCATGTTGTTCTTGTTGTCACACGGACACTGCGACAAATCTGTTGTCGTGGAAATAGGCATGTGTGTCGCGAAACTTCCAGCTGAGGAATAGGAGAAGCGTGAGAGTTTGAATGTCCACTCATGTCTGATATTTGATAGTAAGCCACTTTTGAATTCGTACAGACAATAGACATCAAATCCACTCACATTCCACGTGACTATCTCCCTTCTTGTTGTGAAGCAACACGTCCTTGTTGTTGTTGTAAAGCACGTGCAGCCTATACCAAGGTGGAGTGGAAGGGTAGTACTCACTGGTCGAGGATACACTTGTGTCCGGACCCCGAGTGAAGATGAAACTCTCCACTGGCTTGATCACGTCATCTATTATAGGGGAGAGCGAGGGGTTGGTCATATGACTGTGAGGTGGGATATTAGTTGGAGTGCAGAACTTTCTAGACCCCTGGCCACTTTCAATCTCTCTTGTGACCCGCTACTCCCTCTTTCACAACAGATAATTATGGACAGATCCCCCATATAACTTACTGGGGATAACGTTTTCATTGTAATCGTGATGCGTGTTGTACTGATAGTTGTACGAGTTGATGATTCGCTCCGCATCCAGTCTCGACAGTCCAGAATTGAGGAGGTGCTGGAAGTCCTGGTGTTTTTGTTGTAGCTCCTTGGGCACATCCGAGGATCTGGAAGCTGAGGGGGAGAGTGAGTGAGTGAGAACTACTCAATTAGCAAGATAATAAGGGGCCCTTATAAACACGGTTTTATGAAATTGAAAACAGAAAACGGGCCAAATTCCCCATTCTTGTAGAGACAATTATTGACAAATTAATCCAGCACATCTAAATAGTTACTGTATCATAACTTGGGCAATTATCATAATCTCGCTCATCGGACTTTTACCTTTGACGCCTCTTTTGAGGTGTCTAGCGGACGCAAAGGATAGAAGGAGTAGTGCTGATATCAGGACAGTCTGAACATAGGACGGTAGCATCTTTTCATAACAATCTGTATTATAATCTTGAAGGGGAGGTTTATTTGGCTAGAGGGAATGTAATTGTGGACGTGATGTAGGGTCACAAAAATGAGATAACGATTTAAATCGGCAAAGGAAGGGCGGGGATGGATTAGCAAAAAGATGCAAAGGAAAGCGATGGATAATGAACGAAAGTCGACAGAAACAACGTCTTTAGATCACAAAGTCGGTAATACGATTATCGAGAACTGGAATCCACACTCACTGCAGCTTTACATGGGATGAATGGATGATGATTACATCAACTACAATTCATCAGTCAAATTCAGGAAGAATAGTGTGAACTGGTACGAAATACCATGGAATGGGGAAATGTGGGCGCAGCCTCAACAAATGCCATTATCAGCCACCTGGCGAGGGCTAGATGGCACAAATTCCCCCTGCAACATCTTTCATAGATGTGAAAAACAGCTGTGTCGTGATCGGAGGTGCTGCTGCCAAGACACTTAGTACAGACAGACTCAAGCTCACAGATGATTGTATTATGGTAAATCGCTGACCGAGTTATTTCATGAGCACCGTGTCTGTATAATGCCATAGTGTCTCTCTCGAAACAGATGATTTGTTTATTTCGAATTAATCTCATGAGTATGAGTATGACTAAAAAGCTATCCCCCCTCCGGGCAAATTCATTTTTTTCCGTAGATTTTTACATCCTCTTCTGTCATTTTCCGATCCCCTTTGTCAATAACATTATCATCCTGCCAGACGTGACTATTGACAAAAGGGCAACCTATGACAGGAAGGCAACCATTCATCGGATGAAAGACATCGACAGATCCTTCCAAATTCGGAGTCTCACTAGCGGCCCACCGCAGGGGTGATCCGGTGACTGCTGGCTGCACACAGTACATGTCATGTATAGTGTATACACGATCAGTACATGTAATGCGAGGATTAGCATTCTGTCGAGTACATTTCCATTCGAGCTTTGTATTTTGTTTGCACTGAGTGAAGCACTGTGATATTTCTTGCTGTAAATTTGATTCTCCTGACGAAAAAGCGTTGCCAAGACAACAGACAGAATGGCGACGGTTGCTAAGACACAGGGGAGACAGAATATAGATGAGATAGTTCTTCATGTTGAGACTCCGCTAATCTACAGTGCTCCGCTATCAACCTGTGCTCACAGACCTGTCTACTTAAAACTGGAGAACACGCAGCCCAGTGGCTCATTCAAACTTCGAGGTGGGTAGCAGAGACGGTCATATGGAAATGTGGAATTTATCACCGCTCTTTTAAACCACATTTCTACGATTATAGCCTATAGGAGTAGGAAGGAAATGAACTTTAAACGTTTCTAAACCTCGAGAGACAAAACGCCGATGACACCACCCAATGACACCACCCAATCCCAGGAATTGGGAATGAGTGCAGGCAAGCTGTGAAAAGCGGTGCCACACACCTGATCTGCAGTTCAGGAGGAAACGCTGGCATGGCAACGGCTTACTCCGCAAAACTACTAGGAGTGAAGTGAGTATTCTAACTTTATGGGCTACTATGAATCTTCAACAAATGCGACGGGGGATGGAGTGGAAATACGCGACAAATAAAATGGGGAAAACCCGACTTTGACAATGAAACAATTCCGTAAACAAGCCCCCAATCCCCCTCACACACTCGATACCCATATAATCTCTTGCTCGCGATTACGAAGATCAACAATCAACCGTAACACTCCGATCCCGGCGTTTTTGAGACATAGTTCGCGAGCCCTGTAACAAGCCCAGACTCGGAAATAGACGCTCCCATGTGCCCTATCCTACAGCAGTACGTACAACTCAAAGGTGTTAGGTACGACCCCCTCCCCTGCAACTCTATAGTGTCTGTGGACCGTGACAAATATAGTGTCTACACTGGATGAGCTGTGTCTGATGAGGGTAGTAGATATGACAAATATCATATCCCCCCTCTCTTTGCCCCTGTCTAAAGGGGGAGGGATTATTATATTGGGTACTTCACTAGGGTACTAAAGCTAGATTGGGGGCCGTCGCGCGCACATAGCTCACTGATCACGGTACCACGTTGGGCTTGCCCTCCACCAATTACACTAAATTAAATGACTCATATAACGGTATATTGCATATGATTATGTGATTGGTGGTACAAGGAGGGATAAGGCTTGAGCGCGCACTGATCCGATTAAATTTGTCAGTTGAATGATAACTCCACAACACACACACACACACACACATTCACACACTCACACACACACATACACAACACACACATAGATCCAATAGTTCCCTCTAGACGAAGCCGAGCAAATTGAGGAGCACAAGCTGCGTCCAGCTAAAAAAACATGGAGTAAGGTTGGTACCAGCCTCGGAAGGACTGTACTCCTCAATCAAAGTTTAGTATTGCAATAAAGCAAGGGACCTGTGACAACGGGGATCAAGTGCTATCATACTCAAGCAGTCAATTTCTGTGTGCGGGATATACTGAAAACTCTAAACCTCACCAACTCCTCACACTGCTTCACTATCTCTCCACCCCAATTCACACACACACTTCCTCCCACACCCATCCATACAATACACATACACGGCAGGGCGACCGTGTTCACGATGGATGGACTCCCGCAGCCAGTACTGAAGAAGTTTAGTGACCTGGGTTGTGAGGTTTATATTGGAGGTCCTGTGTGGGACACGTGCGATGCCAGTGCCAGGAAATATCTGGCACAACGCCAGAAGGAAGGAGAAAAGTGTCAGTACATACACCCTTTCGACAGCACTGCAGTGTGGGATGGACACTCTACATTAGTTTACGAGGTATAGAATACGGAATTTGGTCGAATTCGAAGCACAGAAATCCTAACAACCATTGTTCTCCCCTGCGACACATGATCTCCAGACCTTCACCTAAATAACTCCCAGATGCAAAGTCAGCTAAAGAAGGCGGGATATGAAAAACCGGCGGCCGTAGTGACGTGCGTGGGTGGCGGAGGGTTGCTCGCCGGCATAGCACGTGGTATAAAGCAGATAGGGACCTGGGCAACCTCTGTTTCCATAGTTGCTATGGAAACACGTGGCGCAGAGTCCTTCAACAAGGCAGTCCTAGCTGGTAAAGCAGTGAAACTGGACAAGATAACAAGTGTTGCTAAAACACTGGGTATGTGTAGCATGTGTTGGTGAACAATGTTGCTACATGTATAAGGAGTCTTGACGTACCCTGGTGTTGAGATACAGGCATATAACAGAGCTGACTGAGCGTATAATATTATAGGTGTTAATATATAGGTGTTACACAGGGGCACTGCAAGTGTGCGAGGAGGTAGTAAAACTGAGCGGCGAGTTGACGATAATTAGCAAGCTTACTGAGGATAAGACGGCGGTGGAATGTTGCAATCTCTTCCTGCGGGATCATCAGTTCCTAGTGGAGCCGGCGTGTGGAGCAACACTCTCGCCGGTCTATTCAGGTTACTATGATACCCAAACCTATGCCCAAACCTAAGCCCAAACCTAACACGTGACCAAAACTAGAGTACCATGGTTAAACCATAGAAACAACATGACTGCCACTGATTCGAGATTAGATCATAGCAACGTAAGGAAGACAAAAAACCCTATCGATGATTCAACATAGGTTGTACCTGATGGACTATCACTCGATATACGATAGAAACTAAGATACCCTGCACGTGCGAGGAACACTATTAACACATTGAATTCCTCGCTAGATATTATAATGAACTGTAACATATATTATTCATGTAAAGATTCGCCCTTATAAGAGAGGTAGCGCGCGAATTCAATCGGAACTACGTATGTCCTTGACAAGACAAAAACTAGCTTTATTGCTGAACAAGTAGAGGCTTCGCTTCTTCATCAAACAAGCTGCAAGAGGCCAGACAAGGTGCCGACTGACATATGGCATCCTCGGAATTTAATGGTAGAGGTACGCTCTACACCAGCATAAACACCTCCTAGCTAAGTAGCACGTGCAAACTAAAGTAGTGCACGTGGCAGTAAATGCAGGGTCAGTGGGTCACGTGCTACAAGTCACGTGACCATACACTTCCTGGCTCACCGGAATGGTACACGTCACAGCGAAATAGGCCGTGTCGGCAGGTTACGACGGGGGATCTAGGTCCAAGTTGGGAGCCCGCCGTCGCAGGGCACCGGAATTTCAACACAATATGGGAGTTCCGTATTTAACTAATCCCATCAAACATGTTGATAGTTAATAAAATACGAGTTGTAAAAGAGATGATACCAGTTGCTACCAGAGTCAATCTTCTGGAACATCCCATTGAGCAAATTTAATTTTATAAGTGCGGGATGCGAGGGAGGAATCTACATGAACACAAAATTAAACGAGTCATATCGCAGGTCAAATAAACGATTACTTGAGAAGCGGAATGAACGAAAACGATCTAGAGAAAGAAAGAGAAAAGGGGACAAACAGGGGGTCAGACGAAAACAACAACGGTCCGATCGTAGTCGTTGTCTGTGGCGGAGCCACGGTCGACAGCGACACTCTAAGGTCTCTATCCGAGAGACTGAGAGTGAACTCTGAACTAGACAGAGTCTATCCTGCGAAGGAGATGATACTGTGATATATTTCGTGGAAAAGCATTGCTATCGGGAATTTTCTGGGAAATTTCCACTACATTTCTGTCAAGATATTAATATTACTGGGAAACTTCTGGAATATCTCATTGCTGTTTCCATGAGTTGTACTTATAGCGACATAATACTCGGGGTTCATTTTTTACGAAGTTTTATGTGTTACAAATAGAATATTACATTATTAGATCAAACCATATTTTCGAATGTTTCATGTCTAACTATCATAATCATCCAGATGACAACTTGTGAGGGAAAATTGCTGCATGATATGCATGACATTGACATCGGCATTGGGAAAGGCAGAAAATGTGTGCGAAGCAAAGAGATTATAGAGAATCGAATGCTGGCGTGAAGTGAAGCCTGAAATGTGAAAGAGGCTATTGCGATAATTGGGTAACATACGATCCAAGGTCCTAGTGTTTTTTGGAATGTTAATGACACTGGAACGAAAGATCACAGGATTTTTGATACCACTCATCACGCTTAAATCCGATAATTAAATCGCACCTCTTCGGGATAAGGTATTTGCGGTATTTGTGTAATTTTCCTCATTATTTGGGTACTTCCACGTCGTGTTATTGAGCAACGAACATTGGTGTGCGTGTGTGTGTGTGATAGGACGAATCGGTGCCAGTGTTCAGATCTTCTGGAAACGCAGCTAGATACAAAAATAGAGACCGACAAAAGTGTGAGGACGAGCGCGCGCGTGAGCTCTTTCACAAAGGTACCAGGTACCGAAAATAGCATCTTTTGGGGGTAGCGACAAAGGTATCAAAAACGCTTCTATAATGAGCGTCACAACACGGAGGAAAAAGGGGGGTAGTACTAAGCGCGAGAAAAAAAAACGATTTCCTGACTTTCTCCCCTTTTTGTCTAGGACAAAGCAAGGACGATGTCATAGCAGAATTCACGCTGATTGACGTCATTGTAGACCAGCTCATAACGTCATAAAAAGCGTGGTATCACCATAGAAATGTGACTTGAAATGAACTGAAATCATGGACCTATCCTAATGAACTTATCGTTAGTTACTATCAAAGGAAGAGTAGCGCCCGATATTGATGAAACAAGTTCGATGGATTTGAGTCATTGAACACGGCAAGTGCACGTGATAAAATACCGATCACGTGACCAAAATAACCGCCAATAAGATGTCACCGGTCAGTTTAGATGGTGATCACTCTGCTTAGCTTCTGAATTCGGTTCAGCAACAGATCTCCTTGCTTGATAACTGCCTGGTAATTGGTCAATGAATAGCAATGGCATGTAGTTCACAAACTGCATCATGTCGAATACATTTAGATAACCAAGCCCCAAAGGGTCCAACAATATCATGGTCTCCAAACATACCTGGTATTGCCAATTCTTCTGATCTGGTCGATTAGTAAGAATAATACCACCCACTTTATCGATTTTCGCATTCAGTGCACCAGCCGATATGAACCTTGACAGTTCCCTGGAATAAACTATGTTTTCTAAAGTTTAGACAACAATAATTAGACCTAATTATTCGATTATACCAAGGGTAACTAAAATAGCACTGATGTCAACAATATTCAATTTTCATTCAAATGCTCATTTGTCTTTCCGACTTTCACCACTGTTCAAGCACAGTCTTGACTTGTCTCAAATATACGCGACAAATACCCATTCCACGCCCTATTTCATAACTATATACAAGACTCACGTGTCAATGAATCGCTCCGAGACTCCGAAACTGTTCGCCATGTAGTTGACCGTCAGTGAGCTGTACGACTCGAGCAGTTGGGCATAGGACCGAACCCGCATCTCCCGAGTGTAGTAGTGCGTGTGAGCAGAGAGCAGCCTGTCGCCCTTCAACACTGCTTCCAGATCGCCTAACGGAGAAAAACATGAGAGGATGGCCACGAATAAAATTTCTTAGTTTCGTTCAATGCAGCTTTAACTTTCAATGTGAATCAGCGTCGTATGACCACATTTTACCCAGAGCGACGAAGAAGTCAGCATACTGTGCGTTGTAAAGCGAGTAGATGTACTTCTTAAATAGTGGCAGCTCATGGAGAACTTCGTTAATGTCAGCTCCTTCGACGATCTGAAATCAATCGTCGATTTGGTTCGATCAAAGAAAAATTAAACGAAACCGCGCGCGCTTGAAACTGCGCGCTTGCGTATAGTTAACAATTCTTGCTTGCTGAGAAAGATTGTCGTTTGGCAAGAGCGCGCGGCCGACTTTTCAAAATCTGTGACATGAGGTTTTGCCACTGAACCTACCTTCTTGGTCAGATCTTTCCTATCCAACGCCATCATAGACGATATGATAGTGTATTTGATGAATGTGTGGTAGTCCATTAGCTCATATGAAGTGAAGGTGGAGACTGTATCAAGGAAATTGGAGGCCGCCTCTTTGAAATCTCGAATAGACATAGCGTATAGTCCCGAATACACTTTCAGTCGGTTTCTTCGATCCCAATCACCTCCCAACTCAATCAGCCTGCGAATGTCGATCGTTTAAAAGGACCGCAGATTCGAACAAAGTCCAACTCTGATAGATAAATTACAATCGATGAAGAGTTACTCACGCTTTAGCTTTATCCAAGTTCACAGTTATGATCTTATTATCGGAAAAGAAGAAGCCCAATCTGATAAGATGAAAATGCAAATCCAATTTGTGTCCAGTAGTTGTTGTCTTATCGAGAGTTTCTTTCAGCATTTTGATCGCTGCCTCCTTATCACCGATAGAGGTCAGATAGTCGCATTTCTTAACCATCGCTTCACGAACCTCGCTTTCACCCTCATTCTTTTCCGCGTTTTCTATCTCCGCTGATAAAATGATGACGTTGTGGATTGAGAAATCATGAATTTGAAAAGCCATTTCCACGTCCGATTCCTTTTCTCGCGAGTGGGATTCGAAACATGGATCATGGTGAATTCATATTCTACTCACATGTTAATTCATCTATCTTTTCTTTGTTTTTGCTTTGCATTTCCTCAATAACAGAGTTATTGACAGGCATCTTCAAGTCACCGCACACTTCTTTGTACAGTTCTGTCATAAACCCCGACTTTAACTTGTCAAACAGCTCTTCTTTAATCTGAGTGGAGAAGAGAAAAGAGTGATGCGATCAACGATGGATAGAATGAACGAGTGATCATTGATGAGGAGAAAGATTAAACAGGTTTCACAATTCAAATATCAATATTCCCGTACTCCAAAATTCACAATTCCACAACTCCATACCTTGGCCTGGTCGACATTCAGCTGCTTGGCAGTTTCCGGGCTCATGTTCAGTTGGAATCTCATTTGAGCGATACCGAGGTCCGGTATTTTCTCCAGCCCAGCCTCCTCCAGTCCTTCTAAAGTCGGCATCCTTGCTAATTACAGATAGACAGGTTAGTGAGAGAATTTTAATTCAAATTGACACATGGACAATGGGCATATCACAATCTTAGACCAAGGTATCGTGAGTTGAGACAGACCAGAACAAAGTTCGTTGAACGATTTTAAACTGTACAAAAAACTAACAAAACCTCATGGCAGTAAATTGATACTTAGTTCTCAACCATTTCGAAAATCTCACGAAAATGGTTTTCTGTAGGACAGAGTTTTCATGATCATTAATCATTGCTCCTCAGTTTTCCACATTTAAATTAATGTTCCTCAAGTTCTCTATTCTCTCTGACGGCCGCGCGTTACTGCATCCAGATTTTTACTGCATCCAGAAGTAGTTCCGCTCCTCGGTCGGGTCGTAGCTGTGCGGGTCATGGTCCGGGAAGAACTCCCGGTTATTCACGAATATCCGCCCTTCCTTCTGATCGGGGAACAGATCAACCAGGATGCCGTTGTTGAACCGCTCCTCCGCTATTTGTATGACTTCGTCATTGTTCCTGGGGAGGAGGAGGAAATAGTTAATTTGAGGAAATTGAGGATATTGACTTAGGGGGAGTGAAGCAAGTTCAATCAATTCTGTAACACTTGATAAATGTACATGATGAATCCACAAAATTAGACATAAATCCGAGAATTCTCCCCCACAACCCCCCTGTCTGGGACGGGTTCGCAGTTCCACTCACGCGACTTGGCGCTTAGCCCGGTACATCCCGATTTGGAAGGCGAGGGTAAGTCCGAGGAGCATGGCCATCCAGTAGTCCTCAAGCTCAGTGAGGTAGGACCTCCGTTCCCAGGGGTGGGCACGGTGGGGAACGTGACCCTCAGGGAAACCTGGTCATGGGTGGTGTGGTCAGTGGTCACGTGATATGGGGTCTTTCTCATGTTGCAACAATCAAATTTCTGTGCAGTATTCTCATAACTGAGAAGAAAATCGACAGCGCTTATCCAGGAATACCTATTCGACTATTCGACAAAGTTTACTTTTATGTGGCCCATGTACACGATTTTAAGTCAATGTGCTTGATCTTTGCGTCTGATGTCAGAGTCTCTATTATATATTTCAATTAGCATAACGTCAATAGGGTACTTCATAAATACTCCCCAATAAAGTGCTGTTACATTGGCGCCATTATACTAAATAGGGCGGCGTATATAACATTATAAAGAAGTTATATTGGTTGCATGTGTATTGTGTAACACCAACTAACTTATATTGGTTGCTACACCCTAGCAATAAAGGAGTGAACATGGTGCTATTGTGTTATACGTTCTCAGTGTCGGCAGAGGTGATAAATAGAAAGGAGAAATAAGTGGCTACTAGCCAATGGCTGAATTTATTTGACCGATGATCGCAAAAACAGAAGACAGACCAATCAAAATATCGTAGTTTTCTCTAAACGTCACAGAGAACCCTCGATCCCCCAGAATTACGAATGCAGATTCACTACACTTCCCTCCCGAATTACGATTGCAGATTCACTACATTCCCCCTGAAATACGATTGCTGACTCACCGTCAGGTCTATCCCAGAGGAAGAGCTTGTAGTCTGTGATTTCACTGTAGTGCCCACCTCCGGCAGCAGAAGCAGATGTCTGGATACCTCGTGACCGCTGAGAGGAGATGAAGTTTGATGAAGGAGTAGCGAAATACTCTATGCAAATATAGAGTGAAATTCATGTTCAAGATAATTTTCTTATAATAGAGGGATGACGGAAAAGAGTAGAATTCATTGGCAGGGTGGGGGAGAGGAGGTGTATAAGTCACAATATTTCACAATTTGACTAACCACTACCTGACATGCGATTCTCGTGGACGATCTTGAGACTAACCGGGACAGACTACGAGCTAAATGAGACATGGGGTAGCTGTAAAGTAGGGGGAATTATTCGTGGTGAGATATATTTTGTAATTGAGCGAGAGTTGAGGTCTTAAGTAGGAAAGCAATTACAGGATGTCTATCATGTAAAGATGTAAGAAGGTCGTCAGTTTTCAATCTGTACCAGAGAATAAAAAGCACGTAAAAAAAGTATAGCAAATATGAAGTCAAATAGAGATTTGAGACGAAATCAAGGCTCAAGCATTAAAGATTGGGGCAAGTTTCGAGTTTCCATCATGGCATTTGTAGCAGGACACTGCACCAGATCTATAGTAATGTTCCGTTCAGTTCCATAACTCCTGAACACAGCAAAATAATAATGAAGTCATCAGTCATCTTCAAGATTTTCGTCACTCGTCTTTTTTGAGTTCGGGATCCTTTTCCTCCGTAGGGTTTTCTTCGACTTCAACATCTTTTTCTCCTTGAATTTCGTTCTTTCCACTGAAATAATAACTGGTTTATCATTGCAGAATTTCGATTGTTCTCAAATTCACAAGACAGATCTTCACAAAGCAAAATCGAAAATCAACGTGTCGTTGAACTTGATTATTTTCTGATCGAGAAAAAAAGCTAACTTTTCATTTTTCTGCCATAGAAGATCCATGTGACTTTCACTACTTCTCACTTGTCGCTCTGGTTCTGCCTCTTTGCTTCCAAAACTATCGAAACAGCAGAAAATGATGAGCCCTGAAATAATATTTAGTGATAAAATCCGATCGGGAATCTATTCAGCGTTCAAAATTACATAGGAATCCATGGCATTTGCATGAAAATGAAACAAAAATATTTCATCGAATTTTTGATCAAAACATCGGTAGAAGTGAAGTGAGTGACTACTTTTGGTGGGAAACACTACGTGAAAAACACAAAAATTAGTGAGACACCAAAAGTTTGAGCTAAATCACCAGGAAAATGTTGTACGATTCAACTTATTAAATTTGGATGTAGCATTGTACTCCAGTGTCTCACCTGTGGGAATAAGAAGGATCAGGCTCATGATAATGGGATGGTCAGTGAAGAGAGGCAGGACGTTGGACACGAGTCTGTACCAGACCTGAGGTAGTTGCAAGTTAGTGCAATAAACAAATCATAGAAACCGCAACTTAACAAACCACGAGTTAACGAGAAGTCAGGTTAACCACAGGTTAACAACACAGGTTAACAACACAGGTTAACAACACAGGTTAACAACACAGGTTAACCACAGATTAACAACACAGGTTAACAACACATGTTAACAACACCAGTTAACAACACAAGTTAGAAACAACGGATTAATGACACGATTGACCGGTACCTTCTTAACGTTTGCCACAATACCAGTTCCACCATACAAGTCAACATTTCCCTTGACCACGCCCTCTAGGATTGACTTGATGGATTCTATCTGATCAGTGGTGTAGGAGTAGAGTTCTGTCACTGGGTCAAATACGACAATGCTCTCCTCCTGTTATAGATACAAACATAAGCTTCATGAATCGTGAGGGAGCTGTTAACATTCATAGCCAGTCAAAGATAAGGCTCTTTTCTTTATTTGAGGCATAAATCCAAAATGAACGTCGTGTAACACTGAAATCTTTCTACCTCGACAAATGCACTGATGAGGGACTCTATGTACTCTGCTTTGTCAATGTGTATGAAGTAGAAGTTATCTGGCAGTGATTCTCTCTCAGTCGAGATGAACTCCATTTCAGCAATCCTTGATCTGCTTTCACCGAGGTAGAAAACTGCAATGGAAATGTGTAAACATTACTAGTTTAAGATTCTGTGCCATAACAGAATGGTATTCAACAAGTATGTAAGTTCTACAGCTCATTCACATTTAAGAAATTAACCTATTTTGTACTTCAAGTAGATCAAAGGATGGATAACAGGGTATGAGCCCTTCTGAAATGAGGAAAATCTCTCAGATCTTATCCAATCAGCAACATCCAAGCAGTCATCTATGTTACCAGTATATTCATAAACCTGGGAAAAATTTCTTTCCAATCAATTATAATATGGCATCAACTTTTAATATGACATCATTAGACAGAAACAAACCATCTTACTTTACTGTCTTTTAGTACAAGCAATCCAGGCGACCTAGAGATGCTAAGATCTGGTCTTAGGTAGGTCCTATCATTAACTTCAGTTGCTTTTATGGATCCATCAACTTTGAGTATATCACTGTTCTTTACCTGAATAAAGATAACACAGTTTAGCTGATGAAGACAGATCAACAATATTAGATAAAAAATCAAATGTCATTGCTCACCTCAGCTACAATTGTTTCATGAACAATAGAAGAAGCCAATATTAGGAGACACTGATGAACCTCCTCAGATATATTGAGTGACAAAAATATAACATCATCAGATCGTCGAAGATCATTCAGTTTTCCTAAACTTCCCACACTCTCTATCAAAGGCCTTGAACCTCTGATAGCAAAATCGGAGAGGGCTTCCTGAAATGAAGTAGCCTCATTGCAAATATACTCGTTTCAATAGAATGGGAACTGAGAAAAATGTTGGGAATCTTACCACAGTTCTATCTCCAACAAACTCAATTGCTCTATCTTTTGCAATTAGTCTTAGAGATGGGAACCCTCTCACATTAAACTTTTCAGCTGCAGTTCTATATATGGTAGCATCTATCCTTGCAACTGTAATGGTTTGTCTACTTAATTTGTTGCCCAATTCATACCTGTTGAATATACCACAATATAGCATGCAATCCATGTAATATGCAAGTTCTCAAGTGAAATCAAATAAGAACTTAGTATATTGGTCAGAACATTATTTTGAACTTACCAAATTGGGTGTAATGATTTACAATGTCCACACCATGGTGCATAGAACATGACTAAATGTGGCTCTTCCAAATTGTTCAAATCTCCAAATTCTGAACCCAATTCTAAAACCTTGGAAGACCCGCCCAAAGCTATTATGACCAGAACCAAGCATTGTATGGAATTTATCCACATATGGATACCTGACTTAGAGTGAATTATCATCATCATTATTATTAGACAGTGTAAGGTTTGAAAAAGGAAAACATGCATGTTTGAACAATGTGCTATTATATATTCAACAGAAATTTTTCATACTTTTGAGCAATACAAAACGATTTTTAGATCATGAAAAGTGAGAAAGCAGTAGACCCATTAAGATCGTTAGAATAATTACAAAGTTTAACTTTACTAGAGACGTGATAAGCATCAAAAGCAAAATGAAGAAAAGAGACACCTATGAAAAGGATATAATTTTTTGAAAATGACGCTATACAAGAACAGCGTAAAATTTCGATGCGATTGAAATACCTTGTCAGATGTTACCTGACCTGTTTCTCGCGCGCGGCGCGCGNAAATTTTTTCCAGGTTGGGGCCAATTTTTCGATTTAATTCCCTTACTACAGCTATGAAAAAGATATTTTTTAAAAATGACGCTATACAGGAACAACGTAAAATTTCGATGATTGAAATACCTTGTTTTATTCGGCATAACGACGCGGCACAACAATGGCCAATGCATGAACGCGTTCCTTTGAAATCGAGATCAGCTCAGCAATTTCACATGAAGAGATTATTAAACGCGGTTCAATTCCACTTTTCTCCTGGGAGCTCCGCGCGCGCCGCGCGATTTTTCATGCAGCCCGTCTAGTGCGCGGCGCGACTGCAAATGCAATTGATCAACCGATGGATTTGGAAAAGTCGGTTATATGATTATGAAACTATGCCGGATTGCATTTGTCCACTGTTTCTTGCGCGCGCCGCATCCAAGAAACCGTGGACAGATAACATCCGGCAAATCAAACTTCTGAAATTCGTCATTTCAATTTAACTTTAAGTCACATCACACTTTCACGTCATAACTACCAGGCAAAAGATTAACTTAAAATAAAATTAAATCATAAAAGCAAATACTATTTGTTTTAATTTTCAAACGCTTGCTTTTATGCAAAAAAAATAAAAATTGGGATGTTGAAGTGAAATTTGCCGGAATGCTGAAAGTGAATATTGAAATCGAATATAACACTAATAAAACCTTCACGCTGACACACCCACACAGTCCTTGTTCTATGTCCAGTGCATTGATCAAAACGTCAGGTCAGAAAAGGAGTTTTCAAACACAATTATCATTCAACATCAATATTGTTGTGTATATTACATCTAATAAAAACGGCTTTATTTATATCGTGAAATATCAAACACAAGGAAAACACAAGGAAAACACAAGAAAGAAGTTTGCCTTTCTTTGTACCAGTTCAGGCCATTATTTTGATGTAATTCGCCGGGAAGATTCCTGTCTTACCGCTTATTCTCCCCTCCCACCAGTCAAAATCGGAATTTGTTCGTGTCAGGATTTCGATACGATCATCTTTCTGAGGGTAACAAACTTGAAATTATTTTAAGCAAGAGGGAGGACTCGTGAAATGAAATTGTGAGACAAAGGCAAAACTTAAATCTTCTTCTATTCATTTAAGAATTCAAGAATATTTTGATGAAATTGATATCACTGAATATTAAGATGGATCATATGGATCATATCACTATCAGGAATCTCAATCAGGATGTTGGAATTATGGATATTATTAAATTTAAAGTTGCACCTGGAAGGAGATATCACAAGAAAGTTGTCCACTGAACGAGTAGAGAGCTTGACCCCAAGTCTTGTTATCAGCAGGAGGAGGGATGGGGCTAGGAGAGTGAGGGGTTGAGGTGCGAGAGGAGATCGGAGCAGCGCGCTGGACTGCCCGTTGTTCGGTGCGTGGCTGAGCCGCGCGCGCGTCACCACCACGCTGAACTGGCGGCACAGGGGCGCTCCGCTTCACTGGTACTGGCGCTGGACCTGAGGATTCCTCAGTGAGGAATGAGATACATGGAATAGATTCGATTTCACAGAAACAGGTAAAATCTAAGAGTACAACTGAAGGGTGGGTGTGACTGGGAGTTGTGAAGATGTGTTACCTTTCTTCGCTACTTTTTCTGTCCTTGTAGATGAAGCTTTGCTGCCTGACTTTGATTTTTCACTCTTCGAGACTTTTTTCGAGGATAGGAACTTGCTCTTACCTGATAAAAATGAAAGTGACAAAGGTGAACTTCGAATGAATAGAACATGCTTTGATTCAAAACTGAAGTTGTGAACCACGCCTACAGCCAACTAACCCAATGGCATTTGAATTAGATGAAGTCAGTATAAGTGCCTTCCCTTTACAACTACAAGTACAACGAAATGTACAGTTTGAAGAGCAATGAAAATTCCTGATTCCTATATTCCTGCATAGCGAATTAGGGCTGCGAATACATGTTTGGTGTACGAAAATCGAGTAGGTACAAGAATATACAAAAAATGCACATGCTTGTTCAGACTCAGAGTACAATTTGGATTTGATGCATGAGAGCACTGATCATAATCCACAAATACACAAATTACTGGAGAAATGAGGCACACACGCTCCAAGAGCAGCTGAACTGGAGGATGAAATATCGCATTATTCCTTATATGGAGAGGTGTTTATGATTATGCGCAGATTCCATCATAATTCAATCATGCACTGTGCTGAACGAGTAAAGTATACAAGATAAGCTATTTATGACTAGCTGGTAAATTATAGCAGCTGCTATACTATACGCGCTCTTTGTACACAACAATAGAATGAACTGTACTTTCTTGCCGGTATATTAAGTAAATAAAATCAATACATTATACTCGAAGCAATGTACATTGTACATGGTACATCTATAGCCACATCAATAATAGTCGATTAAATTTAAAAGAACAAGTCAAATACTTCAGATTTTTAACTTTCAAATGGTTCAGAGACACACAACAAGGATTTAATTCCAGGCACAAGGAAACAAATGAAGAAATGAGTATCAAGTTACTCAAGTTATAAACCGTATCATGTATAATGCCACACGGAATATCCAGAGGCTTGACCAACTGGTGTCAGTTATACGTCACGGACTGGTGTCAGCGATACGTCACAGACACCAGTCTGCAATATCATATTGCTGAAACCAGTATGTGACGAATCACTGACACCAGTCTGTGACGGAACACTGACACCAGTCTGTGACGAATCACTGACACCAGTCTGTGGCGAATCACTGAAACCAGTCTGTGACGAAGCACTGACACCAGTCTGTGACGAATCACAGACCAATACTGTAGATATGACAAAGACAGTAGCAGCGATACGTCACAGACTGGTGTCAATGATGCCTGGTGTCAATGACCATGAGAAACTTACTTGTTTTCCTACAATGTCGGCAGATTTTGCATAATAATCCATGACAAATCGTGATGTAAACTGAGTTTCAGTAGTCAGGACTTCATTATTTGCACACTGCACAATGCACGTGCATCATTGCTTCACCCTATCCCTTTGAGAGGCTAAGATTCGTCGCTTTATCAAACTTTGGAATTGTGAATAATGCACGTTCTTGTAACACAATTGCTTTATGGTTAGACCACGGAGTGTCAAATTATTATCGAGATGAATCTATCAAAACTGACAAATGGGTGATGAGTGTTGCTCAATATTTGCATGTGAATCATTCACAGTTCAATGCAGATATTCTCGTAATCATGACCTTCCCTTTTGGTTATTTCATATCGGGTCAATTCACCATTTCTATCAAAACCAATACCTCGCCTAGTTTGCGACTCACCTAGCTTGAGACTTGTACTTCTGGACTTGTTCCGATACGATGATTCACGCTGGGTGTCGCCACTCTTCGCCGAGTGATGGCGCTCTTCCGCCGCCAACGCGCTCCCTGCCGCAGAGTTTGCCGCTTTATTTAGACCTGTAATGAGAGTATAGGATTATAAATTCGGGCAGAGGATGACATTAATATTAGGTTTAATCACGGCGGTTATCTGCTGGAATATCATCCACGGATTTATTAGAAGAGAATGATATAACCAAACCCCTCACGATCCATTGACGCCATTTCCATCAATCGCGATATTCCATGCCCATCCCCACTCGGTTACAATAGCCTCACCCAGCTTAAGATAACACTATTAGATCTCACTCATTATGATATTTCCTTGTGTTTGAATGATAAATACAACAGTTGACGGATGTGTTTAACGTATATCTCAATTCTCACTTCCGTTGATCTAACGCCCGTCAGTCAATCAGTAATTACTTGTAATGGTGATTACTGAGGGGTGATAGGTTTTCCTTGAAAAGTTTTCCTTGAAAACACTAAGTGCTATGAAGTACTCATCTCAGACCACTTCTCACTTATCATAAAACTGACAACACCTACGGCAGACATTCCTGCCCATTTCCACACACTAGGATACTAGGATATGATCAGGAATATCTCTGTGTCAGGGCCACACTTTCTCCATTGGTCCCTGCTCTGTCATTGTTTCCCTCCGAGAGGGCTAATTCGTGTTACTATTATAGTATTTGAGAATCCCAACGAATACATCATTTAAAATGGCACAATATTATATAGCGACAAATTCTCAGAGCAAATCCCCCCTCTCTCTCCCTCTCTCTCGAACATGACATTTCATTTTTGTTGAGATACCCTTGGCACGATGATATATTCAGGTATTATTTCTTATTTTGGATGATGAGTGAACTTCACATCAACGCCCACCTCTTTAGCACATAATAACGCCAGTCCCCGACAGTGTTAAAACTTAAACTTTAGTGTGACTGCAACTGCAAAGTATAATGAAAAAAGCTAGATCTGCACAATGTATTGCTTTAACTGTTAGGCATGTTCTAGTCTCTATAGGTGTGTCTGGATTTGTACTGCTCTAAGGTGTGTGTCTGAAAGTTGTGTTATATATTAATTTGTCTTGTGCAAACTCAGTTTTAACTCTCAGAAACCCTAGGGTCTGGTTGAGGAATGAGGTATAACATTGACCCTTTTTCACTATGGCATCCCACTATGGGCCATAGTCTATGTCACCCCGAAATTCTTGACACCGTTTCATCTTACCTTTGACACCGTATTTCTTCTCAGCAGCTTTGCTCCCTACGTTAACAGCCTGCTGGAAACCTTTCCGTTTTGCTTGTCTAGATTGTTCTTTCAAGACCTGAATGATTAGAAATATCAAATCACATGCTTCACCTCATGACATCAAACTATGTTACCCTGAATGGCAGGGAGTTCACTGAACACTGTATCGAACAGGAATGTCGGATGGAATCATTTTTCTCCATTATCCGTCCAATTTTCACCTCAACCCATACTCACACACATCACTCATAACACTAACACACTCACATCGTGCAGTACGTTGCACTGTGGGGGAATAGCAACTTTCCCTGACAAGATGTCGAATGCTCGGATTCCAGGTCCGTAACACCTGCAGAGTAATTATCGCACTGAGATTATCCTAATTACCCTCAATTACCCCAGTTAGAATTCACAATGCTCTCTCTGTCGCCCACCGTGAAAATTAGGAGTTAAATCGGTATTAATAACTGTTGCATATATTGTTGCCGACTGATTTGCCGACAGGGGAAGCGGGTTTGATATTTTAATCGATTCGTCGCCCGCCCCCTTCCCGTTTATTATTAACGTGGGCATTTGTTGAAATAACGTGTATAATCACCCGAAACCTCCTACCCTCTGAATGATCACATGACAAAGGACTGTAATTATCCCATATATGGACTGTGACATACTTCCTCTTGTTCAACTCACTTCTCGTTGGCGCGTTTCCGTTCTAGTACCAGAGTTCCGCCTAAGTTTATCCCCACGAACAGACCCTTGGCTTTGGCGTAGGTGTACATTGCAGCCGGGCACTTCACTGCTACGTCCCCTTCTATGTCCCTAGCAAAATGGATAAAATGCTTATCTCTCGGGAATTTGGAGGGATTGGATAACTGTTGGAGAGACATCTAACAGAAAAGCATTGTCTTATTATCAAAGATTTTCCAATTGATTGTAAGACTTACCTTCCGAAAGGTCCAGCTGCGACTGAAATTCCCCCGCCAAGCGTCACATTCTTGCCCCTCATGAACGCCTTCACCGCGTTGGGAAACATCAGCATCATTATGATGGCCGTGGTCTGAAATTGGCCCATGCCAAGATAAAACAGAGACTAGTTAAAACAACACTGGAATAGTAGGTTTGGATGGCCGACAATTCCTCGGGACTTACCTCAACCCCAAACTCCAATCCTCCGCTCAGACCGACAATCCCTACTGCAGAGGGGGCTGACCAACCTGCAGGATAAACTGGTGTCAGCAAAAGTGGTGTCAACGGAACCGAAAATCGTGTCAAGAGACTAGAAAATGGTGTCAAGATGGTGTCAAGAACGGAAGTGTACCTCCTGAAGGAAGTTTAGCCACCACAATACCAGATCCTCCTCTAGCCGAGACGAAGCAGCCCATTTTACAGTAACTGATGATTGCAATGCCCTTCGCACGGCTGAATATAGACGCAGGAATCCACTTGTCAGGCCCTGAGGGAAATTCTCAGTGAATGAATTCCCACAGATACAAACAGTACAGATTGAAAACCATAGGTCAGTTATAGTACTGAAAGGAAAACTGACAAACTTACTAGGAGTTATCTTTCTACCTTATGTAGTTGAATTTGAGTTACCGAACAAGCTGGTAAACATACCCTATACCTACCCTACAGACGCGAAAACATGCTGGTTAACCTAACTTACTGTAACCTACCAATAACCTACCTTTCTTAGCATCAGCAGCGAATTCCCGCAAGATGTACACAGACTTCTTGATCTCGTCATCCATTGCTTGAGGTATTGTCAGCATGGGCATCTTGTTGCTATATTCTATCCACTATAGTAGACAGTGAAAAATTCTCCCGGATACTGGTTTAGAGGTATAAGATTCTGGGATGGAGGCTTAGCTTGAACCAAGGTGGAGAGAGTGGTGTGGAGTGGCCAATATGAACATTGCGTCTTTTCCTGTATCAGTTCTGTCAGCTAGTGGTAGACATGGCTGATGAAAGAGAATGGGATTGGAGGCATAGAATCTATGATAGATCAGAATGAAAAGGAAAAAAAGATAAGAAAGATAAGAAAGATAAGAAAGAAATGACGAAGAATGAATAACATTCAGGATTGACGACAATATAGATCCATGCATGAGAAAGCTTTATTCGTCATATTTGATTAAAAAAGAAAATCCTTGATTATAAATCCTTATGATCCTAAAACTTAAAAAACTGAAACATGTCAAAAATATTAAGCTGTGAGACAATGAAGCTAAAAAATAAACCGTCAGTATACGTAATCATTCTGAAACAGTTTGGTCAACGAAAGTCAAAAGATGGAACAAAATAAGTAACACGAGATAGTTGAACAAGGAAAACTTCAGTCATAATCCTGATTTTCTCAAAACTTGCAACTTTTTCTCCTCCTGACACTTCTGATAACCTGTGATCGGGATGAAACTTAGAGTGATCTCGGAGACATCTTGTCGCTGACGGGAGGCAAACTCTAACTTACCTTTTTGAGGACTGCTTTGTAGAGTTGATTGCATTTCCCTCTTTTCACGTCCATCTCTTTTCCGATAGGCGGGTCGAGATCCTCGAGACCTGAGATAATGTGAGCAATCGATAGGAAATTTTAGAAAAGATGGGTCAATTAAACCCAATTTTATTTTTATCACTTGATTCATTGTGAGCTTTCTATACCTGGTATCTGGTCAGGGGTAACCCATTCTTCTTTTCCTTCCATGTCTTTAAATCCACGCCAAACGACAAGACACTCAGATATAGCTCTCTTCTGCGGGTCAGTGAGCTGTTTGGAAGACCTCAGTGTCCTCTTGTTCTGTAGGAGAAAGACAATGCGATTGGAATATCGATAAATTCTAACTAGATGTACATTTACTCTCACCACTCCTTCATACCTCTCCTGATCCATTATTCTCTGAGACATCATTCTCCTTAGCCTCGGCAAATCTGTCAGTCAGCACTCTACTTCTCCGCCTACTCCCCCTATACCTCCGTGCCACGGGACTACTCGACCTAGACCGGCTGGCGGGGGGACTATCTGGCAAGATGCCAGGACGATCACAAATCTGAGCAGTATTTCGAGCGAGTGGACTGATGGGAAGTCTGCTGTCCCGGATCGGGGTTGTCGACACCGGACTAGATAGCCTATCTGTGAGTGGTGCTAGAGGGACACTCTTAGTCAGGAGAACACGACATTGCTTGACCATCATGGTTTTCCCAGTGACGGAGTTGGGGTCGATGTTTTCCTTGTTCTCATCGTGGTACTCCATAGCCTCGCTTTCCGAATCACTCTGATTTCCTGTCACGTTATCTTCGTCTTCTATCTCGATTTCCTCTCGTGACTCGTTCCCAGAGTTTTCACCGCCCTTTTCATCACCATCGAAACTGAAACATTTTCATTATCACCCTGCGCATGAAACACAATAAACTTGCTAATTCAAAAACTGCATAAGTTCCCTTGCATGTTTATTTCTCACTTCGACCACCGACTTTAAGAATTCTACCGCATATTTCTGTTCCAAAATTTAACTTTCACACGAGCTCGATATCGATTCTGTTTTCCCACAAAATTTGCTCTTTCCTGATGAAGTGGAAAGGAGAATGCTGACAGATTTCACTGTACCTTGCAAGGTATTCCTTTACACTGGAGAATCCCTGTTCCCTCACAGTGGGAACTAGAATTCCAGTGGGACCTTTGCCCTTCCTTGTCAAGCATATAGAACAGTTGCAATAACCTTTACACGGCGGACAGACCCATGTCTAAAGAGCGGGATGGTCGGAGTTAGGGGAGTGAAGTTAGAGTAAGGGTAATTGGAGTTAGGGGAATTGGAGTTAGGGGAGAAGTTAGAGTAAGGGAGAGTGGGAGTTGGGGAGAGTGGGAGTTGGGGGAGTTGGATTAGGGAGGGGGTGGGAGTTGGGGGGGGAGTTAGAGTGGTTTAGAGGTAAAGTGGAGGAGAGCGTTAACAAATTTGTTCTTCAAGTGGTACAAGGAAACAGAGATTATGGGTGAATACAAACCTTATCCTCAATGGCATCCTCAATATTCTCTCCATATCTGTTGAGCAGGCAAACGCCACAAAACTGCCCTCTTACCCCACTGCAGTACTTGTTTCGACAGCGTGTCTTGGCGTCAAGTGTCTTCTGTCTACACTGGTGACATGTCGTGCCCTGATGAAATCGTTGCTATAGAAATGTTGCTAGCAACAATGACCGTTGTTATGGAGCGTTGCTAAGGATACCATATACTTCCGGATATGGCTGATACTCACATTTATCCGATCGTATTTCTTCTCCCACACGTTATGCGCTGGTTTGGCACCGTGCCGTGCAACATCACAACTCCCATCGACCTCTATCCGGGTAGGGGATGACTGGTACCCCTGCGTAGTACGGGACAAGGTAATACGAAGGGGGCAAGGTAATAAGAGGGGGTAATAAGAGGGGGGNGGGTGATGAGAAGGTGGCCGGGGCAAGGTGCAGAATGGGGGTAGGGTAATGAAAGGGAGGGGGGGGCAAGGTAATTAGATGCAATTATAAATCGTGTCGCGTAGCGAGATTTCATGGATCAATGTGATTGCGAGGGAGATTTCATGGATCAATGTGATTGTGAGGGAGATAGGGACTTATCTCAATCGTCGTATTTCCCCAGCTACGTGGGATGATAAATGATAATGTCAAGGATTGACGTTGTTAATGAAGCAGATAGTTTTAGCGTGGGAATGGACGGATCAAGTTTGAACCTGTCAAATCAATGATATTCCTATCACCCGGGATTTATTAAAAACAAAGTCGACTCTGATCCTTACCGGACACTTTATTATCAGTATCACTGAGTACCTCCCGCGCTGTAACTTGTCAATGAGTGAAGATCGGGGTATTTCATAATCAGATTTATTGCCGGAGATGTGTCAAAGTACTAAATAATCTGCTTCAGATGACAGATTAACAGAAACCAGTCGTGTTCCCGAGTAATCAGTCTGGTTTCGTATGGTAAATGCAGTTGCTTTTGATGGTGCCTCGAGATAAGCTTGAAACAGAGTATATATTTGAACATTTTCAATCGCATCGACGACGATGCCCACCTATCATCTGTCATAATCCAGAAGACTTTTAACTTGGTGTGGTGTTATCATAGTCAGGCTTTCTCTCTCTCTCTCACTCGACAACTATAATCAAGTCCATGGCCATGGTACACCAAACTCTCAAATAATCTCATTTCGGAATGTCTGACATGTCAGAGAGCTGGAGAACAAACACTCAATATATTTTTTCCCAACATTCTCTGTTTCCTGTTTCACATTCCACAATTATGGCACGGCCAGTTCCCGAAACACAACATAACCCATCCCTCACTCTGTGTGTGAGATATAGCCATGTGCTTCACTCGCGATATAATAATACTATAACACACCATGTTCTCTCAAAACACCGAGCAAATAGACAGGTTTCACATCATCACCTTGAGTACACAGAAACAGATTACAGAGTCAGAGTGGGGAATGATAAAAACATGCATCTCTCGCTGACACACACGAGCGTAGGCACACGTTGCATCAGCTATAAGTGTCAAGCAGTGCTAAAATATTTCAGTGGATAAAACTTGTTTCCATGCTTGTAAATACCACACTTTGCATTTTGTGAGTGGTTGCCACACCCAATCTTCACAATCACCTAATCGGAATAAAACATTGTTTTTATAACTTTATTATTCCATCTCCAGTTAACGTTGCGAGTTCCTACTATGAATATTTCGATCATGAATTTAATCGTTTAACCGATAGTTGAAAGCGATAAATGCTGTAGGTGTTGATGCAGTCATCTGCCCATTGATAAAATATTGCTGCAAAGCTTCCTCAACAGGTGGAGTTTTATGGAAATAGCAGCGGTAGATAAGAGATGAACTTATTAATTTTCAATTTCCATAATTTAGAGTATCACGATACATATTCTATATCATCGCTCGTGATCCACCTGTACCAACTCTCTTTCTCACACAATGTGCTAACAATTACACCAGCCCGTGTGGACTCATTTATATTACAAGTTGTAATTCTCGTGTCTGTTATCATCACCATCCTTTTTCCATATCAGTTGTAATTTATAGAAGGAATGCTCTAAGTAATTAGAATCTGGTAATAGGTGATAGTAACATATAGTTCACACCGATATCCCTCTAAACTTAGAGTTAGATTGATAGGGCCGAAGTAGCATCACACACAGACAGGCACACACTCACACACAGACATACACACACACTCACACACAGACGCACTCTCACACTCACACACAGACAGACAGACACAGACATACACACACACAGACGCACTCTCANCCGGCCAGGATATGACAATTCCGGACGGATACTACCATTCTCTCGGCACTCTCTCTCTGCTCGAGCTTGTTATCGGTACCCCTCTCAACCTCATTTGTCTCTCCTACTTCATCAGCAGGAAAACTGCGCAGTCGGGGGTAAACTGCTTGTTCCTGGCCATCAGCTCAGTCGACCTCATGATGTGCTCCATCATGCTCTTCACCGTCATATTCGCGTTCTCGTCCGACCACACCCACGCTGGCCCCTTTTCCAGCCCCTTTGTATGCAACATGTGGGGAGTAGCGTGGCACACCGGCGCCGGGCTGTCTGTGTTCCTGGTGGCGGTGCTATCGATCACCCGGTGGCGATGCATGGTGTACCCACTCAAGAAAATACGGCGGGGGGTTCTCCCAGGGCTGACCATCGGATACACTGTGATCCAGGTGTTCAAAGCCACCATGAATTTCTGGTATAATGGAGGCGAGGATTACAACTTCAATCCCTTCATCATGGGGTGTACGGTGAGCATGATCGAAACTGATAACATCCAGATAATCGATAAGATCAGCTATTTTCTCCTCTACATCTGTGAAATGCTCGTTCCAGCCATTCCAATCGTGGGGTTCTCCCTCGCTACATTCTTCACGTTATACTGGTCCGAACGGGCGCTTAACAGAGAGGAATCGGAACGATCGCTCAACAGGAACAAATCAAGGGATCTGGATAGTTCGAGTAATAAGGAGAGACGGAGTACTCCAGATAACTTTGCAAAGGAGGTCACGGGGAAGGTGAATGGCAACGGATCAGCGTCGTGTAGGCTGGAGAAAAGTGACGTCACAACGTACAATAGGAGTGCATCGTTCAGTAGAGCTGTCAGCAGACGCACCACTGAGGAAAGTTTGGCAAACACGGGAATCACAGAGCAACTATCGTCCGTTGATCAGTATTCACCGGATAACCTCTTTGCACCTCTACAGCATTTCCATGACGACCACTCGCAGGATCATGCCGATAGCCAATGCGAGCACGCCCATGATCAGGCTGGTAGCTATGGCAACAACACGCCGGACCAGACGTGCTATAACTACACGCCAGTTGCTCCTCGGAAAGAGAATTGGCGGATACCTAACACGCCACGGAAAGACAAGAAAACATCCAAGTGGGCACGCAAAAAGCACGCCACCATCACGATCCTTATCCTGGTTCTGGTTTACCTTGTGTGTAACGCGCTGTTCTGGTGTATCGTTATCGGGGACGCTTTGTATGTGTTTTCGGAGGGTCAGATAAACTATGCGCACGCAATTTGGGGTCAAAAACAAATGCTCTTCGGAATGACATACGGGGCTATCTATACCCATACGGCGGTAATCAACTCAATGACAAATGCTATCATCTACTTTGTGCGACTGGAGGGTTTGAGATGCTTTGCGAGGGAGAAAGTAGCTGAGGTGGGACGGTGGGTGCGGAGTTTGTGGGACAAACTGTCACTCGGTCCCCGGGGTGGGACAATTGGGACTCAGGTTGAAATGAGAGACATCAGTAATGTGACCTACTGAACATGAACTCCTGATGACTCATGGTGATTCTAACAAACTGCGTGTTTTTGAGGAGCAATGAATAAATGAATATTAAATAAGAGAATGATAAGTAGAAAATAAAAAAAGATTTATGACAGTGAAATAATGACTTACTCTGAACGAACGCATTTTACTCTCTTTTGAAAAGTACTCCTCATCGAGCGAGCATGATCCAGTTGATTTTGATATTGTGCTACCTGTAAAAACAAATTAACTGTGAATCTCATTCCAAATCCACAGATTTTTCTTTACTTGATTTTCCTGATCTCATGAAGGAAACACTCACTCCTCACCCTCCCCACCTCACCTGGAGGGCAGTAGGACGGGGTGAGTGCGGTTCTAGCTTGTCTGTCCGGGTTTCTCCTCACCACCACCCGAGATGAGGATGACCTCTCCACGTGGTACGGTGAAGAGAACCGTTTCTGAGGAAAGAGAGAGAGGACTGAGGAAAGAGAGAGGACAGTGGGGTGAGAGAAAATTCGGAGGGATATCAATAATATCTACTTATGTTGATAAAGGGTGTCTTCAAGGGGGTATGATAATTCTCATATCGGTTGGGCTAAAAGGGTGTATCAATATAATATGTCTGGCGTGTTATTTGAATCTAGCTGTACTCTCGTAGCTGTAATCTCAGCTTCTAAGTTTCCATAATATGTACTTCGGAAATTTCACATGGAACACTTTCACAGTATTACACCAGACCACCCAGAATTTCGATAAGTGCTAACTACAGTGCAAGTCAGAGCTCTCGTTAGCTATATGTCACACAAGTGAAATACAAAGATTTCTCCCTCTCTCTAAATCCGACTTCCTTTCACTGAGTACACATAGGTACTTTCTAAATTTCCTACGAAAACACGCAGTTTCCATGGCGACAGCTAAATTCATCTGTGTCACAGGACACTTTGCGGGCTTGATTTCTGCTTATTAGCCCGTAAAAACTTACTTTAGACCAGGAAAAACTTAAAAACAGGTAAGTATCTAGCGCGATATAATCAGCTAATTATGTTGAACTCAGGTTCTGCTACATTTACCCGTCGTTCTTTCCTCCTGGGAGTGAGAGATATGGTCCGTGGTGTTTTGAGGGTGGCAAGGTCAGGGAATAGACTCTCCAACTGAAAAAAATTGTTGAATTAGGTGATTGATAATGAAAAATCAGGAATACATCATATTGAAATTAGATTGTTTCAGGAAACAATCAACTCGTGACAGAGAAGTATACCGTTATTCAGTCCTCACCATGGCTTTATTTCGACTAATCTTCTCCTGTCTGCTCTTCTCATACTCTGATACCTTACTGCCTGTCATAATCTTGCCTATTAACGGGTGTTTGACTTTAGACTGATATAAAGAACTGTAATCATTGAAAAAATTGTGATACCATTCAGAGACTAGCAATCAAGTAAAAATGACGAAAATGTAATGAGATTAAAATTTTCATAAGAATTATCAGCTAAAAAATTCAACGTAGAAACTGATCGTATATAAATATCTGGATTTTGAGGTTAGGTTAAAGCTGGTTGATCTTCAAAGGGTATGATCATCCAGCTTTTAGAGTAAACTCAAATCCTCAAACAAGTTAAATTCAAAATTACATCAAAACAAGTCATACATCAGCCTCAATCACTATCGGTATCTCACTTGATACGCTACACTCCCACGCCGTCCATTTCAATTACAGTGGTATTTCCAATTTCTCTCTGAATAAGACAGAACCAAGTCCTGACGCTTCTTTCTCGCACAGAGGGCGTCCCTCACACAACTGTCTCTGAACAGCAATCTCTCTCACTGTTATCTCTCTGACAGTTTTCTCCACATTGAATAGCACTTATATCTGGAACAACCCCTCCCTCCTCCTATAGGTCACGAGAGCTAGTACTCGCTCTTGAGTATGGGCTTGTACAGCATGGTCGTTACGTATTTCCTCTTGTACCGATGTGTGGCCCCTAACACCATGACACCGTCACGAACAGTCAGCGCGTACAGGTGATTCAGCAGCACGTGCTGAGGAAAGAGAGAGAGAGAGGTGGTGAAATCGTACTTGGGCTTTGTTCAATAAATTGTCCAAAAAAGTCGCAAAATTCCGTTAACTCATCGTATTTCAGCAAGTTGCAAGTTTGAGGCTACCGCTATAGGATCGGATAGCTATTCAAACTGCATTATGATATTTTGAATAATGTACTGTATACTCTTGGGAAAAGTTATGGTTCATTAATTCGTTTTCCAACACATCAAATGACAGGTTTTACACTGGACAGCGCACACTCCCTTCCTACTATAATTGATGGTCAGTTCATTTCATACTGCCGTATAAACGGGAATCATAACATTCTCACGCTATGTGTTTGTGAAAAATGAGGCACTTCCACCATTCATCAGCGAAGAACTATTGAATCAAAGGCACTTTCATATCAATGTTGCGGATTGTAATCTTGATATTTTATTTTCCTCGCGCGCCCAACAACTATCATTTAATTTTGTGCGTAAGCGCGCACGCCGCGCGCGATCGATCGAGGAATTTTTTCAGAGACAAATTTGGCTTTGTTCGTCACATTGTCGTTTTAACTCCGCGCGTTCCATACAAATTTGCTGTTCGTTAACAACCTGATTAGCAAATTATCGTTGTTATCATCAAGTATCTAGTTAACGACGAACTTGGATTCAACCAAACAACGAACATGCTACACAAATGTTAGAATTGCTGAGGTTAACTCCGTCATTCACTCTAACGCAGTTATCGGTAAAACAATCAAATAATCGCAGGTGATATGGGCATTCTTCAGAACAGCGACGCCACTAGAACGCCACTAGAACGTCACCGCAGCGCCACAAGAGCGCCATGATAGCGCTTCCGGGGTTATCTACCTGCGGTTCTGGTAGGAGGGTCGGGTCTGTGCTCTGATCTGTCTCAGCATTGAGAATTCCCCTGCTGAGTTGTACGGGAAGCTGGGGTGGTGGACCGGCGTTGTTGTAAATACTCATATCGGGTATTTCACTGGTGAACCCGTCATCTGAATACTTCTGATCCAGTTCTAGAGGGAGATATGAAAAAAGGTAATCTTGAAATTTTGCGATATTTTCTCTGACCGATTCTACGAATATTGTTGGGAAGTACGTCGTAAGATGCTCCTGTATATTACATCGATATGATGCATGATAACAAACAGTTCTTTAATTAACAACGATTGATCAATTGTCGGAGTGATTGCGAGACCACCCTTGAGAACTTAAGCAATCAAGTTAATCCAAACAGTTAGATTATTGCTGTAATCCTTATACTTTTGTAAGAAGCATCGAGTTTATAATAGTAGAGACAAGGTGTACAGGTGTGATGGTATACAACACTATAAACATATTTGTGCAGTGTCATGTAGTTCGGTGAATAGTTGGCAAAATTCCAAGGAATGGAAAGGACCTGAAATAGCAAGGCAATTCAGATCCGATTTTCCTCCTAACCTCAACAATTTAGATTTATGATGGCAACAGGATTCTATATGTGGTAATCCCTTCATTTTCGCTGACAGAAAACGTGTCTACAGTCGGCACCGTCAAAAGTGAACGTCAGAAACCCCACATCAAATATAAGCTTTACAGTGCACACACAGCATTTCACACACGGAAAATGACGTTCTGTGTTAAGCATTGGTTTTTTCCAGTGTAAAGCATTGATTCTGTGTAAAGCATGTGATTTGATCCTCTAAAAACAACTTTTGCACATAAAAATCGCATATTTCAAATCACATTTCCTGCATATCGTGGTCACTAAGCCAAATGATATTATAAAACCAAGTTGTTACACAGTGTACAATGCACGGAGTTGGTAAATTGTAATTAAGGGCAATTATTTACCTCCCAGGTCTTTGTAATTGAATGTTTTAGTGCTTTCTGATGGGTCCTTACTGCAGATGCACAGGGAGCTATCTTCCCTTGTAACTGTGATAACGTTATTGTAGCTGCCTGTGGGAGGATATATGGATATGACATTATTTCGTGGCGAGAATCGAGTGAGAATGGAGATGAGAGCAAACATCATGGCACACGATGGGACCACAGTTACTGGGGGTTAATTCATACTCATTAGTGAATGCTAGGTACATCTCTGAGTTCACTATTCAGTGTGAGACGACTACTAAACTACGGTGTAAAGATACTGGGTAATCAAAGGGAGGGAGCAAATGGAAAGATAACTATGTGAGCAGAACAACACTTTTTCAATACGTGAATAACCGAATTTATTAGGAGCATTGTTGAGCTTCGGGTCATGTTTCCACTCTCCATCCACATAGAACTTGAACTCATATGTTCCTGGCATCAAATCTGAGTGGAAGAGTCAGTTAGCCCTTCAGTCACTTCAAAATAATCAAAGGGCTGATGTCGGATATTCACAAACGAGTTGAATAGATATCAGTAACTGGAACATCTTTCTCACTGACCTATAGATTCAATGTATTCATTATCACACAATTTCATGGGGACTTTCTCCCATCCATTGAATGAGCCGCTCAAAGAGACACCACTCTTTGTGTCAGCGACAAGCTCCTGCCATTTGAAAAGGACTGGGATCTTACGTTCTTGAACAACAGGTTTCTCTGCTGGCTTTACCTGGAATTGAGATTGAATTTTCACTTCTCGGTGATCGTCAGAAATTCGGATACCATCCATGGAATGCTATAAATCGACAAATTGACTTGATTAAGTGTGTTATGATGAATAACACAACTTCATCAAATTAGCTCAGCTTACAGTCAGCATCATTTGAAATACCTCTCTTATAATCACAGGCTCATTTGAATTCTCTTCAATGGCATAGTCCTCTTGTCTCTGTGATTGCCCTTGACCCATGGAGCAATACCCTAACTTTTCATATCTATTGAGAGCAATAAAAAATAATAACAGAGAGCATTTCATAATTACTTAAGATGGTTAAACTATAATAGTTATTTCCCTGTTATTGTAGATCAAAGTAAGAGCAAGGAATTCGAAGTGAATAGAGAATAGAATACTACAAACAAACAAATATCAAATTAGGCATATCACTATCAACTCAAGATATTGCCTGATCTTGTTATGAGGCTTCAAACAACTTTGATATAAAGAAGTTCTCTTTAACAATATCCACAGACCATTTTTAGAAAGGAAAAATGAATGTTAAAGAAGAAGCTTTGATTTTCAGAAAAATTTTCTATCACCAATAGCAGTAAGCAGTATTCTTATACAATAACTCATTATATACTCCATTATATAAACTGCTCTACACCAAGAGTCCAGTACAGCTCTATGGATCTTCGCACCATTCATTCTCTTTGCGAATCTGCTCTTCTTCCTCAGGTGTAAAATCATTCTTGATGTTGAAGGTTTTCCTGATTTCCTCAGCCTTCTTACCTTTTATCATATTGGCAACAGTCTTGCAAGTAACATCCAAAAGACCTTTAATGTCCAGATAATTGGCTGCAAGTATAAGCTCAAATAAGGTTCCTTGATCAACTTTCAAAAAGTCTTGGTCCCAACTGTCAATGTCATCAGTTCTCTTCTCCATGTTTTCTTCATCCTCAGGCTTTGGAGGGTCATCTTTGTGGTGCTTGCACCAAGTGATAACCTTCTTTAGGATCATAGCACTTACATTTGGCAGAGGCACAGGGTCATCATCCTCTTCATCTACACCAAGATCCTCCAACATAGTACTGATTGTCCCAGATTGCTTAGCAATAGCAATATCCACATCAAAAGTCTCTCCATCACTACTTTGTAGCTTGATGTTGGGCATTGTTGAAACCTAAAGGCACTAATGAAGGCTCAAATCTCAACTATGAATGGTAAATGTTAGTATTCAGTTGAGATGATTTGGTATATTAATCAGAACACTATAAAAGAGTCAAATGAGCAATTAACCAACCAAATTCCTTGAATAATAGAATAGAATAAAAATAAAATAGAAATGAAATAGAAATGAAATAGAGGATCAACACAAATATTCAGTTTCATTCTCGAAACATTACTATCATTTCAAAGTACCCATGTATAGAACTTCCTAATTAATCAAAGAGTCATGTTTAAGTTGTGTGATATTTCATATTGCTTTCAATGAGGAAAAAACAGTCCTGTGATTTAAGAATATACGATTATAGCAATAACTTTAAAATTGTGTGATAATTTAAGCTATAGTAAAATGAAGTACAACTTTATAAAAGTCATAAACTTACCTCTCCGGATCGTCATCTATGCAATATTGCATTGTCCACTTGTTATCTTGTCCACTTGTTTATATATCTGTCTGCGTGTTATGTGTCTGCTGCTTGCGCCCGCGGGCGCTTGTCAAATGTTAGCGTACCTCGACCTGTTTCTCGCGCGCGGCGCGCGTCTCCATAGAAGACCAAAACCTGATTTAACGAATTTTTTAGGTTAAAGGAGAAATTTAACAGTATTAAATAAACACAAAATATGATCCCTGCAAATGCAATTGAAAAATCGCGCCGCGCGACGGAAGCAAGAAAGTAATTTTACATTCCAGCACACAACACTTCATAACTGCATTATTTCAGAACCGCAAGATTCAAAATTATCGATTGAAATATTATCTAAAAGATGTATCCTTATCACCTTAATACTAAATGGACTTTGTTAGATCCCTCTTCGTCCGGTATTGGCTGGAATATGAACAAGAGGTTGAATTGTTAGCATGAGTTGAAAATGGAAAGAAGTATGTTAATACTGTGCTTCTTGATCTTCAGCAGAGTAACTGATGAAAATAGTGATATACTTGTTCTATCAACAAGTTGTGTTTATAACCTTGTTATTCTCTTTAGAGCTATATACAGCTGAAGTGCTCACATGATTTCCTCATGGTCATTACTAGTACTCCAGAGATATCACTCTTCATAGCTAGAGCATCCATAGATTTTCAGTAAAATTATGGTCCATCTGCTGTTGTGATTAAATAGATTTTGACTCTGATAACTGAACTGATAATTGAATTCCTTCTTAATCCTTGAGAAAACTAAACTGAGTTTTCGCAATTTTTTTCTCAACACAGATTCAGAATGGTGAGTTTGAACTGATCAACTAAAGACCTCTCATGATGATTAGCACCTGGAAGCCTGATTGATGTCACCTATCATGCTACTGTTCATAAAATGTTTTTGTCCTATGGGTGTTGTAGGATTGGTGAATATTAATTGAGGATTATGATGAGAAGAATATAAGGAATGAAGAAAAGATTGGCTATCCTTCTAGAAATTCTCTTATCAATGCAACATCTATGATGATGTTCTTTTTTCAATACATTTGAAGTTCTTCAAGAAAGCATTCTTGCATGGACCATATGCAGGGCTGTTGGAGAGTTGATGTGGTAATTCATTCCAATATGCTAGAGATGGTTGCTCATTATTCAACTCTCATGCATTTGGTGACATATATCCTATCAGTTCATTCTAACCATTTTCAGATCGTTCAATCAATTCTTGCAATGGAATGAGGATGAATTTACTAATAATTGCATAAGTTATAACATGTTTCTGCCATCATAAGCGGTATGTTTCAATCAAATTGAACTTTCATTGTCTGTATTGTTATATCATGTATTGAATCGGCAATGATGAAACTTTTAAGTTCAATTATATAAGACACAATCAATTGAAAGCTATTTACTTTCCTGTCACTTCAAAACTATATAACATGTAAGAGGTCTAGTATGGATTAAACTGTGACAGCCATATTGGATGCAAATGGTTTCCAAGTTCAGATCAATTCTATTCAATTCAATAACTGAGCGAAAAACAAGCTTTAAAAGATTTTTCACCTTTGCATAGCTAATTTGGTATCGACTAGCTGGCCAATGTCATTAAAATTTAAGCCTCTCCAAAGACAACCAACCTTTGATGTTATCCTTATATTTCAGGCCTGCTCAGTTAGCAACTGTAATTGACAATTACTTTATTTCATGACTCATTAACATAGCAGATTCTATGGTTTGAACGGAAAGGATACTTCACAGCAAAGCAATGTATCAAGGATCAAAACTAAACATCGTGAGTAAAACAGATGCTTGTTTTATATCATGTTGCCCTGAGTTATTGTCAATGATTAGATACGCGATCAACCTTCTGAAGATCTTCGCATGCAAGAGTAGAGCTTTTGATCTCTTGCTGAGATGAAATAAGCGTGAGACAATAAAATAAAAAGTCTTGGCTAATGATCTAGTCATCAATCTCCGCGAAGACAGTCATTCACACGTACGATGTACGTGTCAAAGACGGTTTTCGCCATAGCTCGCAGTTCGGTTTTCCTTGACAAGTTTACATGTTTCAAATGTACATTTTTGTATTCTGTAAACTTACTGAGTATTGCAAGTCGAATCTCATCATTTACAGTTTTCGTTATCAGATGTACTAGGAAACCAATGAGCCCAATGAGCCGATTTATTCAACGCACACGTTATTAGAACGTATAACATTCATAAGGTTTCCTTCTACTCATATTCCGATAGTACCTTGTTTTTCTCTCCCCTGAATCGATCCTTTATATCGCTTTTCTCTTCCGGGACACATTCCTCACTAGATTAGGTATATCACATTAACGCGAGCTAATGAACTGGAACTGATAATCAAATCAAACTGTTTAGAATAATAAAGCAGTTTTAATCAGACGCTTTTGATCCTTGTTTGTTGACGATAAGCACGCTGTTTTTTCCAATTCTTAGAATGTTGTCGCTATTATAGATTTTAACGCGTTTCTATTGTGCACGTGTTAGCTTCAGCTTTATGACAGCCATTTCGAGCCTACCTATAACGCGGCCGTCTTAGAATTTGCCAATTCTTCTACAAAACTCAAATGGTTGAAAGGATGATATTTCAATGAATTTTCATACATTTTACCTTTGGTTCCGCTAATCGTAACATATTTTCTGGTTTTGCCCTTAATATTTTGGTTTGACACAGAGTACCTTATTTTCAGTAATAATTTTTAGCCCCTCCCGGCTCCCCTTTCTCTTTAGTTTTGGCAGTGATTCCATAGTAGCGACTGTTCCATGAAGCAATGTTTTCGTGATGCGTTCACGAAGTAAACTTTATGGAACGCGCGATCTTCAATTCTGTTAAGTATGATTCGTGGAACATAGGGTCACCATTTGCCTATCCCGCGCGCGTCGTACGTGCATGATTAATGACGCGACGCGCAATGTCGAGTACGATCTCACCCACATGACAGGCCTCTACAATCTCACTATGCATACACAAACACACTGCTCTCCCAATTGCCCGTGTACAAATGACCCTTCTAAATGAAGCACCCTGTCATTCGTCTACTACAAATCAACTGCTCTCTCTCTCTCCCTTTCAAGATGTGTACTAATTGCTGGAAATTACCGGGCCCCTGTCGTTCCTTTAATCGTGTGAAGCAGACAATCGCATAGCCTCTCTCTCTCTAGCTCTCATTTGTTGTGATGATTTCCTGCTCTGTTAAAGTGTCAGAAAATGAACAGCCGCCTGCTTCTAAACCGTTCATCACTCACGACTCAGATTCTGATGAAAGCGTGAAATCGGATGCTACTTTAAAACTCGAAAATTCATTCGTTCCACCTCCCCCAAGATCAGTTCTAGTTTCGCTGGAAAGTGTTCTGATCAAGTCTGCCGAGTGCGGCTCAGTGATGATGAAATCCCAGAGTGAGAACCATTCCCCATCTCCTCCCAAAGAGAGAGAGACTTACAACACCTGTGGCAGTAATTCTTCGCAAGATCAGGATGAAAATTGTTCAGAATCTGGCCAAGAGCGGCACGAGGCTGCTCTCCCTATCGAAGAAGATCAAGGAAGTATAAATCGGCTTTCCAGATCTGGTGTTCGTAGAGATTCGGACCACAAACAAGCAAATCTGAGCAAATTTAGCTTCAGAGAATCGAGCTCGAATGAATTTAGTGATGGTGATCCCGATGATGCTCGCAACTACTTCAGCTATCGTAAAAGTAGGTTTTCTTACTATGAATTTGAGACTGTCAATCGTTCGGAATATATGAGAGTGATTAAAGTTCCCAATGGATCACATCGTCAGAGAGGAAGGAAAAGATTTAAGAAGCCACGCAATAAAACGGAGCGACTTAGAGCGGCAAACCGTGTCAAGACCGAACCATATGACAGTTTAGATGGCCCATCATTCGCTCCTTGCGAAACTTTGGATAACAATTCAAGTAATCTGGTCACTGTCAAACGCCAAGGAGATCTTCCGAATTATTCATCTTCCAGAGAACAACTAACCGTTCATAAACTTTTAAATACTCCCATCAAACATTTTCCTCTTATCTCACGATCTGAATTCCCCCCACACTTTGATGGTTATGTGAATTGCGGGGGCACTCACATAGGTATTCCCGGGATCAATAAAGATGTAGCACCCTTTCCACCAATAATTGAGCAAGATTGTCAGTCAGATGTGATAACGGTGAATACTGACTACCACACTTCATTTTACATCGAATAATTTCGTTTTCATGTTATTAATTTTGACAATATTTCAGGCTGGAACCGGCAAGGCCGGAACTATGATTTGGGTTGGTGGACTGCCTGACGCATGTTCTAGGGCAGAACTTGAGCAGGCTTTCGATAACTTTGGTGCCATAGCTGACATTGTTGTTGCAAAGGGGAAGTTGGTTGGTAATAACATCTGTCCTGGATATGCGTTCATCGAGTTCAAAAAACGGTATGCCACACACCTACACACACACACACACACACACACACACACACACACACACAAACACACAAACACAAAAACNTACCACACACACACAGTACACACACACACACACACAAACACACACATGACACAAATTTCTGTAGAAATTCTCATGTGGTTTTGATGTATAACAGAACGTCATAGCGACTCAATTGTCATCTTCTAAACAATGACCCACTACACAGACTAGTTCTAATCGTAAATCGATGTTATTGTGTTATCAATCCATAGTCATTTGAAGTGAGAATTTGAGCAGATAATGACTCATCTCAATACTCCGTCTCCCACATACCACGCACAACGGTATACACCATCTATCTGGATATTATATCACAATATGATGCGATAATCGCATATTCTGTACATCAATCTGCAGTCAGTCTCACCTCAGTCTGGATCTATTTCAGGTCTGCTGCCGATGCCGCTGTTGCCCTCATGGATCAGAAGCGTGTGAAGGGGACCACAATCAGGGTTGAAATCGCCCGGTCCCGCCATGTACTCAATCCCCATAGACTGAGTCGCAGCCAGAGTCCTCCGAAGAAGAAGAAAAAGAAAAAGAACAGTTCAAGTTCTTCATCGGGCGGATCTTCCTCTTCATCAGGGGATGAAGGGAGCGACTCTGCCAGCGAGAAGAAGAAAAAACTGAAGAGGAAAATGAAGAAACTTAAGATGGAGTTGAAGAAGGAGAAGCGGCAAAAACAGATGCTGATGAATCAAGGGATGGCCAGCAGCGAGATGATGGCAGCGCAGCAACAACACCAGCAACAGCAACTTCACTTCCAGCAACAACAGCAACAGCAGCAGCAACAACAACTTCACCAGCAACAAATGGCCGAACAGTTTTCCCAAGGTGCTCGTGCGTATACTCCTGATGCGATACTGTCAGCTGTTGACATGAACACCCCAAAAGTTGGCTCCCGGGAGCCATCGCCCGAGTCTGGTGCTAAGAGGGGCGTCGCCTCTGCCGGTTCGAGCAGTTCAGAAAGCGAGGCAAGTGAAGTGGTTGCTGTGAAGAAGAAAAAGAAGAAGATGAAGATGAAAGAGGCTGTCTCCTCTGATGAAGAACCGAGTGTTTCTTCGAAGAAGAGCAAGAAAAAACGAAAGAAAGTTGAAAGTGACTCGTCGGATTCAGATTCTGCTGTGGAATCTAAAAAAGAGCGGGTTAAGAAGATTGAAAAACTGAAGTTGCTAAAGAAGGCGATGATGAAGGAGTTCAAGGAGAGTGATGGGTCTTCCGACTCTTCAGATGTCGAGAAGAAAGCAAAGAAAGGGAAGAAGGAATTGAAGAAAGCTAAGTTGCTCAAACTGATGGATAAGTTCTTGAGCGAGGACGATTCTGACGATGAGAGTGATTCGAACAGGAAGAAGAAAAAGAAAAAGGAAGCTAAGAAAAAGAAGAGGGCCAAGTCTTCGTCCAGCGATTCTGAAAGTGCGTCTGATATGTCTGATTTGGGATTGAAGCTCACGAAAAAGGAAAAGAAGATCCTTGAAAAGAAGGCCAAGGACAAGATTATCAAGAAAGCGTTAGCCAAGGCAGCAAAGAAGAAGCTCCTCAAGGAGCAGAGGGCTTCCGAGAAGGAGGTCGGTAAAGAGCTGGATAAGACAAAGAAAAAGAAAAAGAAGAAGAATGAAGAGGGCGATAACTCATCGTCAGAGAGTGATGAAGCGAAACCGAAACGCAAGGAAAAGAAGAGAAGAAAGGAAATGGAGAGCCTGGAGGAAGAGCTAAATCACAATATCGGAGAAGGAGATGAACCACGTGTAGAACACGACGAAGAACCCGGTGACGACAACATGAGTATTGATCCGGTTCCCGAGGTGGATGAGGAACGCGCACTCACGCGACCCGATAACGTCTCCAAGTGGGATGCCTCGCGAAGTCCGAGCCCGGAAAACCCCGCCCCTCGACGTATCCACGAGGGTGTTGGGACTGCAGCAGCCCAGAGTCAGAATGAGTTTGGGAGGGGAGCGACTCACTATCGGAACCTGGCCATTAGGACTGAGTTCAAGGAGTCAAAGCGGGCACCCTCCAGGGACTCAGAGTCGGATGTGTCAGATAAGGAACCACGGGATTCGAGGAGAGCGTATAGAGGGCGGAGCTCGTCAAATGATTCTAAAGATGCATCAACTTCTCCACGGAGAGATAGGTTGGTTGATCCGTGGCCCGTGCTTATTCAATTTCATTCCCTAGTTAAAATTGGACAGTGGAAAACTCTATATGAGTTTTTCTGAGTGAAAACTTTATCTGAGTTTGGAGTCGGCATACTTCGATCGAATCAGTGAATTGACCTGAACTTTTACATCTTATATCGCGATTTTCTTTTCAGGTCCTCGTCTAAAGGGAGATCCAGATCAGCTTCACCAGACTCACGCAGGAGGAGAAACTCAAGAAGATCATGTGAGAATCTGCTTGTTTTTGTCGACTTAAAGATTTTAACATCAACTTCAATCGAGATTCGTGCAACTTCTTGATGTTCATTTATCCCACTTCCTTTCCAAATCCATGCCTAACTTCATTCATAATAATGCTTGTTCATTCCTCCAGTTAGTCGATCTGATGATGACCTTGACCGAGATCGTGACCGTGACTACAGGGACAACCGTTATGATAACCGGACCAATTACTACGACAACCGATCAAATTACCGAGGCCGGGGTTACTACCGACCCCGTGGTTACTACAACAAGCCCTACCAGAACTACAATCCCCGACACCGAGGCCGGGGCCGGTACAATTACCGGGGCAATTACCATAACAACTACCAGAACAATCGATACAATGACAGAGACACCAGGGACTATCGGGATGCGCGGCGCAGGAAGTATTCCTCCTCGCGGAGCCGGAGCCGAGACCGCGCATCTCCGCCATCGCGCCGGTCTCGTTCTGGCGACAGGAGAAGGAGCAGATCACGTGACGACAGTCCTCCACCGCCTCGGGAAGTGAAGGAGAAGGTGGCAGATGGAGGGAATGAGGGGGGACAGGAGAGTGCTATACCAGAACAGGGACAATCATCAACTGCAACCACAGAGCCAACTGCAGCCCCCGAGCAAGTACCACAACCGCCCATGGAAATTGAACAGGAGATGGCAGCCGCTCAATAGATTTTTAATTTCCATATTTGATGATATACAAGAGGTAATAATAATATTACCTTGAGGGAGAACGAGCCGTTTTGAAAGTGAAACTTTGGTTTTGAATTGTTTCTGTTGGTTTTACTTATAAACTGGAAAGCGTCGCTATTTAACTGCACAGCTTGCACCATTGCTGACCATAATTAACATTGCTAGATATTTTCATATTTTACACACCCTCTAACTGTGTTTCTCTATACTTGACGCTCAAACGCAAGTTCTTGAACTCACGTGCGACCTGATGCAAAACGTGGTCTTGTCGTCAAATTGCATGTTTACTGCACTGTTCAGACATCATTTGGTAATGGCACTGATGACTCCGCAATTCATCTGTCATCGGTGCCTAGTGATGTCTCAACTCAGTGAAGGTGCGCAGTTCTTAGACGCGCGCGCGCGAGAATTGCTACCATAAATGTTGAAATGCTTCAACATCACATTACCATCTGTCCGCGCGCCGTACGTATATGCGATTTGTCACTGTGACCAGCGTCATTTACTGCGCACATCGGGTCTGGGAACGCGAAATTGTACACAACGTACCAACTTAAACACTTAATTTGATGAATAAAAAGCACATAAAATTAACGATATCTTGGGAGGGAAAGAGTGTTCTTCCTCTTCCAGTTGGCTCTCCTTGAGCTGCCGATGACCTTGGTGTATCTGTGTCCCTTGCCGAGTCCGCGGTTCTTTTTGCCGGCGGATGTGAGTCCACGCATCTCACGGTGCTTGTGGACTGCGTTACAAATCCAGTTCATTCTGGCGTCTCTGCGGACTGCCTTGTGGTTGGGGTCCACACAGATGACCTCGTAGTATTTGTACATAGCGTCCTGGCCAACCCAGTAACTGAGAATGAAATGTGGTTAATAACTGTGAATAGTGAATGCACAAAATTGCTGGATTTAACGCAAAAATCACGACATTCGCAACAACATCTACCTGTTGAGCACCCTTAGTCCACCACACACTTTGCCAACTCTCTCCTCAGCTACAGACTGAATAGACCGCTGGAATTTGAGTTGGTTGACACCACTTGTCTTGGGTTTACCGTAGCAGATACCCTTGGCACATGGCCTCTTGCGACCACCCCTCTTCACTCGAGCACGGTAGATGCACACTCCCTGCTTGTTCTTGTATCCCAGACGCCTCGCTTTGTCCGGTCGAGTTGGCCTGAACAGTGTAACTCGGTTATTAGTTGTATAGTGTGTCTCAATTGGGAGCAAAATCTGTCTAGCTATTAAAAATTATGGAGGGTTCATTCACTATGATTGAATAACATAGAAACATTCCTCTACAGTGAGACATTCCTCTTCGATGATATTACTTACTCTGGCTAAATTTTGATACTAAGTCCGTATCTTTATCTGATGAAACTGTCAAATGGCTAGCTTATCGGAAAATCAACGAATGTCTATTTTGTCCAATTTCCCCAGATAACAATATTAAAGACAGCTCCCCGGGGAAGCAAGATAGTGCCAAAATTCGATCGGGAATCGATTCAGTGTCTAAAAATACATGGCATCTGCAAGAAAATGAAATGAGCGACTCCGCCCACTCCACGCCTTAACTTTGATTTCGAGGGTCTCTAATGAATTCTTATCAGACACTCACGATGCTCCTTTTTCATCTCAATTCATCTCTACTACTCTCACTTATAGGACTAGTATCGAATTGAATTGAAAATATGTTTTACAGCACTGAACTATGATTTAATTTAGCAAGTTCAGGCCATAGCATGATCATACCTGGATGCACGGTGCACAGCAGTGAGCTGTCGGAACTGCCAGCATCTAACTCGCAGCAGAAATCTCATGAGATCGCTCTGCTTCTTCTTGTAGAGCNCTGTTCACAACACTCCATTGACATTAACATGACATTACTCCCCTCAAATTCGATTGTAATAAGTAGTGTTGATAAGTTTAAAACTCTGCAAGAGCGACTTCACCCACTCCACGCCTTAACATTGATTTCGAGGGTCTCTAATGAATACTTATCAGACGCTCACGATGCTCCTCTTCCGCCAAAACATCTCTACTACTCTCACTTTTAGGATAAGAATCGAATTAAAAATATGTTTTACAGCACTGAACTATGATATGATTTACCAAGATCAGGCTTTAGCATGATCAAACCTGGATGCACGGTGCACAGCGGTGAGTTGTCGGAACTGCCAGCATCTAACTCGCAGCAGGAACCTCATGAGATCGCTCTGCTTCTTCTTGTAGAGCTCTTCCATGTACTTGTACGCACCCATACTGATGCAGCCTAACGCAGGGTTCAGAGATCATGTTAGAATTCTCAAATTTCGGGGGTAATTCCATACAGAGATTTATTGGAAAATGAACTGGAGATAACAATCAATTCGTTATGATAATGAAAACATATCTGAAGCATTTCAAGGAAAAGTGTCAAATCAATGAAAAGTGTTTGGTTCAAACAGCAATATAAACAATTATAATAATCATACAAACATAAATTCTAAAATCTATCGAAAATAAATCTAATTCAAGTACTACTCATAAATATGTGTTCCTACAGTGAGCTTATAATCAATAACTTCATCATCTTTGAACCACATTTTGATCTCCTCCTTAGCAGTGTCTACAGAATCACTACCATGGCAAATATTTCTTCCCATGTCAATGCAATAATCGCCCCTGATGCTCCCTGGTTTTGATTTCAATGGATCAGTTTCGCCCAGCATAGCTCGGCCCTGTTTCACAGCATCTTTCCCTTGCCATACCATCGAAACTACTGGCCCACTTGTCATGAAATTAATCAAACCAGGGAAGAATGGCTTTGCTTTCAAGTCGCCATAGTGTTCTTCCAGAAGTTCTTTGGATGCAGTCCTCATTTTCAAACCACAAAGTTGGTAACCCCTCTTCTCAAATCTGGATATGATATTACCAACAAGTCCCCTCTGGACACCATCTGGTTTGACCATTATGTAAGTCCTTTCGTCTGCCATGGCCTGTAAATAGAAAGATGTTGTTCCAAAGAAGAATCTGGAAAGAAGCTCATTCATACACAGCATGTTTAACATAAATAAGTGTTTCACACCAAGATTAAACTAGCTTTACTCTACAACAAAATGACGAACTGCATAATACCAAACACAATCACTACTCTAAGTTAGTGACTCTAGACTCTAGTTGCATCTGAAGTTGCATGAAAAGTTACATTTAAAGTAGTAGCAAGGACTTGCCATAAGACATTGCATATAGGGCAATATGGATCAGATTCCAGAAAGGCAAAATCCTTTGAAGTTGAGGGCAAAGAGCTCTTTCCATATAAATAAGTTGGAACTAAGAAGCTACAATCACTCAACCAATAGCAGAACACAGTTGAGGAAAACACAGAATCAACTAGCTCTTTCAGACTTACTTAGAATGTATTTGACTTCTATCAAATTCATGTAATTTCTAGCATCATCATTCTGTAAATACTTATCAAGTTATGTGGGAAGAGGATCACAAGCACAAGAATGACATCCAACTTGCCTATGCATTACACCAAAATGAAAAGAAACTAGACACTTACACCTATATCTTGAAGAGATATATTTCAGAAAAGAAAGATTCATTTGAGAAATCAATCTGCAACCTGTGAAATAAATTGAAGACAAATTTTTGCATTTCACTGCGTTGTTGTGAAAGATACCATAACCAACTTTTTTGATCGATAATAGACCCTGGCCCGGCCCTGTTGAGAATTTCGTTTCGCGCGCAATCATGGCACAAACAGACTAAGCCAAGGCTTATAGTATCTCCAAGCAGTTCTTTCATCATTTATAAGATTTTTTCTACCATTGCTAGCGGGATTTATCTATGGCGGATTTTATCTGGGCTGACCGACGGCGCGGCATTGGAATTGCAATTGCGCTGCGTCAACGCGACTCCGCGTGACGCGGAAGGTCAAAAAACCGGTTTGTCTGCAGTCTGGCGATGCTAAACCGCTGATGTTGTCGATCGATGATAGACCCTGTCGATAATTTCGTTTTGCGTGCGCGCGGCGCAAAATTATTCTCTGACGGAAGCCGCGAAGCGGCTTGCATCAGCGGTCTAGCATCGCCAGACAACCGCTGATGCAGGCCGCGAAGCGGCGCGGCCGCGGTTTGTTGTAGGATTTCACTCTATACTCTTGCTGGCGGGATTTTATCCCTGGCAAGGCGTCGGGGCGGATTGAAAATCGCGTGCACCGAGGGTAGGGTAAAATCTTGTCGATCGATGATAGACCCTGTCGCGAGAATTTCGTTTTGCGCGCGCGCGGCGCAAACTTATTCTCAGACTTCGCGGCTTGCATCAGCGGTCTAGCATCGCCAGACAAGGTAAAATCATACAACGCGGTTTGCGTCTGAGAATAAGTTTGCGCCGTGCGCGCGCCGCGCAAAACGAAATTCTCGACAGAGGCTATTATCGACCGACATAAAAACATTTGGCGGATGTTACCTGTAGCTGTTCACTGTTTCTTGCGCCCGCCGCATCCTTTAAAAGTATAGGATTAAAAAGCATAAAATATACTCTTCTCGCGTTCAAAATAGATGTAACCTGTAATATGTCTGCCACTTATGATTTAGATTTCATTTTCTTGAATTTCACTTGATATATAGTGCCAATATCAAGAATTATTTTACTTGTCCTCGTAGTTACCTTTGTTTCAATATTTGGTTTGAATACCAGGTTTGAGATTTTAAAGTTCATTAAGGTAGATGCTATGTTTTCCATTGCACTAGATATGGTCTTCCTGCTTACTTAAAACAAACTGGGATAATATTTCTTGAATTGAATTGAATTGAATCATCTTTTTACAGCATATTTATTCTCCTCCCCTCAACTACCTTGCTTTTCATGATTGTTCAGAGGCATGGCAGAGCCTTCCAACTACCACAATCGCCAGTGGCAAGGTGGATGGAATGACCCACCTCCCAATGTTCTAACAAGTGCATCTGACAAGAATAGAACATCTGTGGTATCCAGACAGCTTAGACCTGGGGCAAGGTAGGAGTATTTTAACATTCCATGCATTGAATTGTAGTAGATATGACAGTTTGTAATTGATCAGTAATGTTATTATGAACATACAATGTTTAGGCAGTACCCATCTAATCCTCTGGTATCTGGAGCTGGGGTTGCAGGGAAGAGTGAAGTTTTGGCAGCTCCTGCAGTTGCCTATGGTAATCAAAACAATGCCATGCCTCATGGTGTATATGATTCTTCTACCAATAACAATTACCAAGGCTACAATGCTGGCTATCACGATCAGGGTTACCAAGGACAAGGGTATAACCAACAAGGTAAGAGATGCCAAAGAATACTTTGAATTGGGTATTGGACTGTGGCTTTATAGAAAATCCTGACATTGCTTTTTTTATTTCTTGACAGGTGGAAGTGGTCAGAGTCATGCAGATTCGAGCAATTCCTGGTCAATCACTGATTACTTGAGATCTAGTATTGAGAAGATTGATGTCAATGCAATCAATCAAACTATCAGTGGATGGACTGAAAAACTAGGTAGGTTTTAGGATGTATAGTAGGTACTGTACCTATTTGAAGCTGTTTAGATGATAATGTGTTGACTGTGAACATTGAGAATATCTCTGATAAAATCCAACAATGCTTTGCCAAAATTAAGCTGTAAAATCTGTTTCAGGTTCTTATGCATACAGCCTCCCACAACATTATACTTCAAAACAGTCGCAAGGAGACCTTTTCTCTGCCAATACAAGCACTCCTTCTTATAACGGCCAATATGGTTCCCATAACAACCAATACGGTGGTCATAACAGCCAGTTTGGAGATCCATACAACAATCAGCAGAGTCAATATAACCAGAACAATGGGCAGTACACTAGCCAGTATAATACTGTGCAGTCCCAGCAAGATCCTTACACCAGCTATACTCAAAATCCAGCTGAGTACTCTCAACACCAACATGTAGCACAACAGCACTATGAACAACAGATGTACAACCAGCAGAAATACGACTACGACCAGTTTGCCATGTTCCGAGGCCCTGAGGACCCAGCACCTCCCCCAACAGGAGGCAGCACCATGACCGAACCTGTGACGTCACTGCCTAGTGAGAGTGTTGATAAAGTAGAGCTGCCAGCGCCAGCTGCTGAGCAGAACTTCTACAACCCTGCTCAGTACCCGCAACAAGAAGCACAATCCACCGGATATGCAGCTGATTACGGAGCTGTACCAAGCATCCCAACTGCCCATCCGACACAGATACAGAACAACAACCAGTATCCATGGCAACCCGAGTATGTCCCTTACTCCAATGCAGAGATTGTTAGCAGCGCGGCAACTGCTCACTCAGTAAGCTATGCTCCATTTTCCTCCTCACACTCGGTAAGCCAGTACTCTGGGGAGTATTCACAGGGGTATCAGAGCATAGCATATTCTACTCAGGGTGTCACCACTACAGCGCCAATTACAGCAACCCAAGCTGACGCCTTTCTCCAGAACTATGGGGACAACTACAGCTACCAACAGTACCAGACAGAACAGGAGATACAACCACAGGTTGAGAACTACGATTTCCCAGTCCCTCAGTATAAGGAGCCTGTGTTGGAACCAGTGCCTCAACCGGTCAGTCTGCAGTCAGTGGCTCAGCCAATATCTCCAGTTGAACAAGCTGTTGAGCAGGTCATTGAGCCTCAACCTCCGACAGTAAACGAGAATGTTCCTCAAGCAGTCCTTGACGCTTTCACTGTACCACATTCTGAAAGTTTCGTTCCGCAACAAGTTAGTGAAACAATACCGGAATCAATTACACCACAAATCGCAACTGAGCATGTTGATGAGTCATTGGATAAGTCCTTCAACTCAGAAGACCCCGGCCATGGTATGGAATCCTCAATTCAAGACGACGTGTTGGACCAGCCCCCTGTTTCGCCTGAGGATATCGAATTTGAAGAAAAGCAAGTATCGGAGACGGATCAGATTCCCGATGAGTGTGAACCCCAGGAAGAGGATGAAGCGGGAGCTGTGGAGATGGATGAGGCGAATGCTGAATCTACTGAGGAAATGGATGACAGTCCTCAAGAAGAGAGCCCTGTGGAGGAGGAGTCATGTCCCACAGAGCCGGCCCCATCTGCTCCTTCAATGTTTGCTCCCGTTTCTGAATCAGGTGCTGATGTGCTATCCTCAACACCCTCCACCTTCCCATCTTTCTCCAGTGTTCCTCCGACAACCACCTTCTCCTCACCTCCTCTCGAACCTGCCTCCACTTCCCTACCCTCCTCACTCCCCGGACCTCCACCCACTTCCCTACCCTCCTCACTCCCCGGACCTCCACCCACTTCTCTATCCTCCTCATTCCCTGGACCTCCCTCTGCCACTTTATCCTCCTCACTCCCCGGACCTCCCCCTTCCTCATTCTCCGGACCCACCTCAACCCTACCTCCTCCTCCTTCTGCCGCACCTCCACCTCTGACATCATTTGCTGGTCCGCCACCCACCGCCCTACCTCCATTCTCAGGACCACCCAAGTTTGACGGTCTGCCTGGCAGATCCGTATCTCCGTTAACCAGCTTCTCAGGACCCCCGAAGATGAGCAGCCCGTTTACAATGACAGGCCCACCACCAATGACAGGGGGTCCACCACCAATGACAGGGGGTCCACCACCAATGACAGGAGGTCCACCACCAATGACAGGGGGTCCACCGCAATCCGTCAACCCGTTCAGATCATCTGGTCTGCGTTCCTCCCCACTCTCCACCTCCCACTTCACCCCCATATCCACGGAGAGAAGTTCCCCCGCTCCCCCTCCCTCGTTCCCTCCTGCTCCCCAACCTGCTGAGCTCCCTAACTCCCCTCCAACACTCCCTACTCTGCCCGTTCAGAGTAATTTCGGGGGGGTCAACATTTTCCAACCAAGTGATGTCAAGGAGGAAGTGAGTGAGCCAGTGCCTGTTTCATCGGCATCAGGATGGGATAATGACTTTGATACGTGGGATGATGACTTCCAGGACAACTCGAATAAAGATTTCGAGGACATTCAATTGTGATTCTATGATTATAATAACTAACAATAACTGAGAACATATAAGTCGAACTGCTCTGACCTATCATGGTATGCAATATATACTATGCATCTCTTTTGATACTGATTATAATGCATGATTTACTCAGAAATTTGCACGTTGCTCAACAAACAATCAAGAAAACCTGGATTCCGTTTCAATATCTTATATCCGTTCCCTTTTACCTAGAAAACGTTGCAAAAGGTGTAAAGAGGCTCAGAAATTTATTTCTACGGCAATATTGATTTGTTTAGCCATGATGTTGAAAATATAATTTGGGTATTGATAAGTGAGTACATTGTATATCTAACTAGTGAGTATAGCATTAAGAGGGATTTGTACAGCCTTGTGAAAATATCAAAAAGTTAATTTGCACACAAATTGTCTTCTGGGGCTCCTTCACGAAACACTTAGGAAGGCATGGAATAAATGGAAGTGAGGACACCTCTTTAGCTCTCCTAACTTTCATTTAGGAATTTCTGATGCCTTCCTACCTGTTTCGTAAAGAAGCCCCTGATCCAGTTCGGTTCTGTTTCTTATACGAAGCTTTTGTATGGAGAATGAAGTTGGTTAGACATACTGACCTCACTATTTACAAACTTCAATTAGTGACCGACCGTTAAATGTTTCGTTTCAGGGTCTGTATAAACAGATGTGCCACGTCAATCAGAAATTTTTGTATTCCCCAGATAAAATTGGTCGCTTTTGGAAGGCGCGGCGATTAACAAACTGTGTCACCTGCGCGCATGTACAATTTTACTCAATTTTTGTAGATTTGTCTAACACCCATTTATTTCGTTTAAGCAATATTTACACTCATCTGTGTACTGATGTCATTGTTTGAGTCGCAATGTGTAAGGTGCCCTAAAGTGTTTAGTGGAAACAATCATTCTTTCGACAAATTCATTTGATGATAAGGTTCAAAGAACTCTCCCATCGTAATTTTTCCAACACTCGGTCTTACGAATTGATAATGGTACTTCGCTATCTATAATTCAATAGACTGTAACCGTAACCTAACCTTTCACATTCAGAGTGTCTAGCGATGAACTCTCCCAATCCACCATCCTTGACAGTGACATGCATCATCACGAACTTACAGACAGCAAAACCCTTCCTTGCTTTCGACTGTCTTAAGATGAAAACATCACTACTGAAAAGAAAGGTAAGGCGTTTATTATCATAATTACTTATTCGTTTCTTAAATTATTCATGTTCATGATGAGTGTTGTCAACACGATCAGACGCTTGAGGTTATTACTGAAACATACGTTCACTGAAGTCTAGCTTCATCATGACTTCCCCGTCGAGTTACTTTTTCCGCTTAGCGATTTCTGTCAATTGCAACGAAGCCAGCATGAGCCGCCAACATATTATATGACTTCCCAACTAATTGCAGAGTTTAATCGTTGTAAACACGAATAATTTCACGAATAATTTCCACGCCTCCTAATTCACATCTGAACTTCTCACTTGCATCGTACTTTCACTCTCTCTCTGTCTCTCTGTCAATGCAATGCGCCATCGCTGAACTTTGCTTTTACATGCAAGCTATTATATGCAAGCTATTATATGTCTTCAGACGACGGGGCTCGGAGATTTTGAATTTTGTCGGACAAGCTTCTTAGTGCAACACAAATGTGTCCAAGAATCAAGATTCTAAGTACAACACAATTGTGTCCAAGAATTCAAACTTCAAAGTACACTACAAGTAAAGTCTAATTAATCTATTGTCAGCTTATTAAACAAAATAACATGAACACAAATGAAGAATTCTTCTGTAAGTATGTATTCTATTGATAATATTGCCACTGTATATTATTGATCCAAGAATTTTGATGGTAAATAATTATACTGCTAGTGTCGTCGCATGAAACAATAAATTTGTGACGTTTCATAGCTGTCTGCAGTTAGCCTCGGCCTTGATTTAGAATTAGACGCTGCTTCGTTTCGATTGTCATGCCGTGTGTTTGAGTATTTAAGTCTGTGGCACGATTCTGTCCCTCGTTTCCCAACATTACAGAGAAGAATAAATGGTCTGTGAACTGTTATTAACAAAATATTCGGGTCATAAATGGTGATTGTTTATTAATCACTACTAGTTAAATCAGGGCTAGAAACAGTGTTGATAATTGAGTGATAAGGTTTCGCAGCTGTTATGCCATGGATCACGTGATACAGTTTGAACTGGGCTTCACCCACCAGACACTGAGACCACGGTTTTTGTGTGCTCCAGTTTGTCTGAGTCATCATGGCTTCCTGAGACGACGCGAGAGAGAGAGAGTTGTTCAATTATGGAGCAGGAGGGTTTGAGTTTGTCCTGGACTTTGCAAAGTTAGTTATAGTCCCTGGTTTTCAGTTGTCTTTCAGCTTCACTTGGGAGAGTGTACCAGGCATATGAAATAGCTTCACACTCTTCTGTGTGTTACAGTTTTCTAAGTAGTACGACTTAACAGAGTTAGTAAGTGTTCAATGTTATTCCATGCCATGCAAACCAGACACGAAGTGTGGCAACATTCCTGTATTCCATGAGACGCCACTCCTCAAATGAGACAAGTTCAGTAGTGGAAATGCGCAAAATATCAGCTTTATCACCAATAAATCCCGCCTTGACGAGAATATTATCATGATCCACTCTTTCTCTTGCACAAACAGCATGCATATACACACACCTCTCAAACAATACGGCTTCCCACTTTCTGACAAGCCTCTATATATAACTTATGTGCAGTGTGCAGTGCATTGGGAATACTTTATCAAGCGAAGTGGAAGAGAGAGACTTGTCAGTTTCGTCTGAGTGCCAACCTTTTCATCAGTGTGTGTGTGTGTGTGTGTGTGT
>CAMPET010000197.1:54160-82253 GCA_946803715.1 Beroe ovata | reverse complement strand
TGTGTGTGTGTGTGTGTGTGTTTTTTGTGTATTTGGACCCTTTTTACAGTTACTAATACCTGTACATATGGTCCTGATTTACAAGGTTGTCTGTAACTGTATCTGTATCGTGTCAATTCTGTAAAGACAGCATCGCCTTTGGAAGATTTTGACACTCTCTCTCCTTTTCAACTTGACTTCATTTCTCCACATTTCTGCGTTGAAGTGCCTCATTTTCGTTCCAGCAATCTTCTGTAGCAAAACAATTTATCGAAAAGACACTAATATTCTGACGAATAATTCTGCAATATACCGTGTGTGTGCGTATTTACTATTCACCACATGACCCCACCTTTACTACGCTGTCTAATTTCCCTGATTGGAAGGCCCCTGTGAGAGATATATTACAGGAACTGGGAATTTTGCCAGGGTGTAATGACCTCGGTAAATTAGTAAATTAGAGACGAATGGTGGCATGATAGGATACGATATGTTTTTCTTCTGATTCTCGTTCTTCTTGATTCTGCGTTTTTTTCACAAAAGCATTACCTCAACTTATATAATCCCCATATTCATGTCGTACGGATATATTGTAGTTCGTTTTATCCCGCTCTCCCGCAAAATAAGTTTTCATCTGCGCTCTCCATCCCTCCTGTAACCATATCGTATACTGACGTAGTATGCACAAACTATAGATTTTAACTTGTCAATCTGTAGGAAGTTTTTAACGGAGCTTCAGTGTCAGTAAAGAGCTCTGTTGCAGGGGATTGCGCAGGGTGCACCCATACAACGCTCCCTCTTGCCAATTACAGTGATAATAATGCATATCCTTTTCATTGACTTTCACGCCGTGTGACGAGTATATCAAGGGAGACCTATTTGTGGAGTTTTTCCGTGGTTTTTGAGGGATGACACAAGGGAAAATTTGATGAGATCGATGTGGTATATAGCTAGTGACATGGGTGTGGGAAACAGGACTTGTTTAAACGTTCCACGTTTTAACCACATACACACGTCACTATATATGGATAGTTCCCAGCCACTTTTTATACACCGATCACTCTCCTGGTTTCCACTGTTAACTGCAGTTCTTTCAGTCATGGACGTACTGGGCAATCTGTTAAAACTTTTCTTGTTCCTGTCATGACAGTGCACAATACACACACGCACACACAGACAAACAAGTCACAAACAAACACACGTATGTCTGTGTACGACATTCGTCAGTCGTTATTTGTGTCAAACCACGAGAACTTTCACAGGTTTCATGCTGAATGGCGTAGTACACACAAAGCTGCAATTGAGTGTCACTCCAACTCAATTTGCAGTTGCTCCTTCTTGTCACGTAGTTTTTAGGCTATTTTTTGGGATTTTCTTGATTTTCCATTTGTTTGTAAGCGTCATATCAGGTACAATGTGACAGTTTACAACCTCATGTGTATTTTAAATTAAACCTGTCAGTTAGGTTAATGATTTCCTGTCACAGTGATAGAAATATTATGTGCAGTGTGTTCGACTCATATCAATGAATATTTTTGGTGTGATATTTTTTGCGTGATTCTCGTTTGCGTCAGCACACTTTTCCACTTTTCATCCTCACGATCGTCCGTGTGTAGGTACTGCAGTATATTTCCCTCACAATTTTTTGAGGATACATTATACAAGGATCATCCTGTCTTCTCCATCGTGTAACATAATGTGTGTCACAATATGTAGTCGGGTACCTCCTAAATCTGAACTTTTTTGTCTTCTTCCCTTGCAACTTTCCTTCTTGTCGCGAACTATATAAAAGTTCGTGATAATAGTCGCGAGTACCCATCTAATTCATTCGATGTAACATCAAAACGTTTTATGTTTCGACAACAAGTTTGTTATTAATTTTGGGATGTCAGTCGCTTCCTAAACATACGTTTTATAGTGGTTTCCATTGCATGCAGGCTCATAGGCGAGGATAATGCGGGTTACTGAAAGAGAATAGCATTTCCTGCAAATTCTGCCTCCGAGGTCCTGCACGAGCGATTTTCCCTGATTCGAGAAAAAGAGGGGTTCAGAGTGGGGAAACAATTCGCAGTCAAATATTCCTCCATTCTGAATCTGCAGTGTGAACCAATAACTGATAGCCTCTTCCCCCAACCGTCCCCGAGTCATGTTCTGGCTCATTCCCCTGTTATTCAGATTGTCCTCATCTAACAATGTTGATGTTGAGAGCCCCCTTGTGATAAGAGGTAAAAATCGCGCGGAAAACATCCGAGAGAAACATGAATTCACACTCGTGATATTTCCTTGTGTTTGATTTCTGGTGTTTTTTTCAGGAACTCAGCCACGATCTATGTTCGGATACTCAGTTCTCATCCATCCGCTACCCTCCTCGGGTGATCACGTGTACCTGATTGGTGCTCCACGTGCAAATACCACCCAGAACCTGGTATCGCCTGGTGCAGTGTTCCGTTGCCATGGTAACACCACAGACCTGAAGAACGTGGTCAGGTTTGTACCGAGCTCTTCTCCTGAATATATATTGAATCTCTTCCTTAGAACGATATCCTACACATTACAATATGATATCCTCACATGACAGTTCTTTGAATTTCGCGCAAATATTCTACGAAGAATCCCTGTTTCTATCATGATGAAATGTATAATATACTCTGGTCTCGTACAGATGTTCAGAATGGCTAGACGTGTTCGACTCGTCAGATGACAATATTATACGATTTAGAACAGAAGATACGAACATGGTATGTGTGCATTCCACTCTGAATGAGTTTTAGATTTCTGGTCAAAGTGTGGCTGGCTTGAAGACGTATTATAGAGAGAAGAATGGGAACCAAACTCCATCATGAACCCACCCAAGTTTTGATGAATCAAGTAACAGTCAACCATCCTTCTTTTTTCAGTTAAAAGAAGTGCCGTTGGAGACGAAATCTAATCAGTTCTTTGGGGTGTCCCTAGCAAGGACAGGGAACTCTGTAATTGGGTGTGCAAATCTTTACAAAGATCACTACATCGCTAAGATTGAAGTGGTAGGAGACTTACTCTGTGAAGCATGACTTGATAAATGAAGTGTCTTTCTTTTTTGTGAGGACGTTAATAATGAACATCCACAAATCACCACTCTTTGACTGTTATGACGGGTACCCAGCTATTTGACTGTAATTCACCATTGAACCCTCACTCAGGTGGCAAAACGGCTGCCAATTGGTCGGTGTAGCGTGGTGTCATCTGATCTTGACACCCACCTCGGATACCTCCACCCTTGCAAAGACATCGCTGATTCTCACGATTCCTACGGGTCTTGTAATGCCGGGGCTAGTCTCACCCAACACAGTTTGTATTCTAGAATCAGCATTCCTGTAGATCTTGGTTTCCTTTCCGGAATAGAACTTTTGTCAAAAGTTGATTTCTTATAGCACGAAAATTTTGATCTGGGTTGCTATACTGACGACAAAATTGCTATAGTAGGTGATGGGTGACAATGTTCTTACTTACTACCCCCCTTTCAGATGGAGAGATCCTGATCTCGGCCCCGAACACGAACTATGCGTGGGGTAACTCGTTCCTGTACCGTGACGGGGCGGATACGGCACGAACAGACGTCCTGGAACTCATGTCATCCGCATGGAGAGGAAGTGTAGAGGTAAGAGAGAGAGGGAGTGGCGGAAGCAGGGAACATAGATGTCTCTCTGATCACACCCGTAGTTTCATGGTCCTTAATTCAGCATTGGGGAGTAGGGGGTGAGGTGAGAATCAAGGAATCCTTAATTTTTACCTCACCACCTAATCTTAACCCGTCACACTCGCATCCTCACTCTCCACGTCTCTCAATCCCCCTATATCCTATCACTCTCGTTCCTCAATCCTCACAATCCCATCTCCTCACCCTGACACTCGTTCCTCACTATATGAGATAGTAACCCTCTCATCCTCCCTCAGAGCATGGAGGACCAAGTTCCCACGGACTATGCAGGATACTCCTCCGTGTTCTGTGATGTGAACGGCGATGGGAAGAAGGAGATAGTACTCGGCATGCCACGTGCTTACAACTACAGGGGTAGCATACGCGTTCATTTCGGTGAGTGTAAATCTCTCCTGATGAGTGATGAATATGTGACCACTGTCCACTGACCTAAGTTCAAATAATAAAATAAACGTCACTGATCGGTGTTTATGAATCGTTCAAAGGTTCACATGACGAGTAGATGATAGGAGGGCTATAAATTCACTCTCATACTCAATTTAGGGCGGAAATTCGTCCACAGTACATGCAGAATGGTTGAACACACAATTAGATGGGCGGAATATTAGGATCAGCNCTGTGATGTGAACGGCGATGGGAAGAAGGAGATAGTGCTCGGCATGCCACGTGCTTACAACTACAGGGGTAGCATCCGCGTTCATTTCGGTGAGTGTAAATCTCTCCTGATGATTGATGAATATGTGACCACTGACCTAGGTTTGTGAATTGCTCAAATAATAAAATAAACGTCACATGACGTCACAAAGGTTCACATGACGGGTATATCATAGGAGGGCTATAAATTTCACTCTCATACACGATTTAGCGAGGAAATTCGCCCATGATACTCACAGTACATGCAGAATTGTTGACTACACAATTAGATGGGCGGAATATTAGGATCAGCATAGCTGTCCGTGCCTGGATCAGAATCACTGGGCGTGAAATCACGCGTGACAATGTGAAATCACGTGATTGAAACACGTGACACAACGTGAACATTGCACGTAGTGACGTGACTGTCGGTATATTTTCCTTCCCCCTCTTAGAAATGGTAGTAAAAATAGGATGTGTATATTCCTGTCATTGTCAGGAGAATACTTACAAATGTGGAACTAACACCAGATGTGATAATATTCCGATATTATTTGTGGAGTCAGGGAGACTACCTATAGGAATAATATTCCTCGATAGGCTTCACAGCCTTTAGAGATAGGACATCAGGAATGAATTAGGAGGTTAATAACACAGAAGGTTAATAACTACCTACTTTGAAAACCGAGGAAACGTCAATTTGAACATTTCAGTGGAAATTATCAGATCTCTTTTTTCTCAGGGAGTAAGACTGATGAATCAGAACTCCTAGAACAAGTGTCATACCTGATGAATCCGACTGATGACCCGAGTCAGCAGATCAGCGGGACCATTGACACCACTCTGTACCAGAATCTGAGGATACTGTGTCCATTCGTAGGTTTGCAGTGAACTAGACAAACAGTCGTTTTCATGGTTAACCGGGATGTCTAGGGAAATTAGATGTTTTTAGATTGACTATATGGATCATCCGTGATTTTGCTTTCACTAGGGGTGGGGTCAAACAAAGAATCCTAGTCGACCCCTCCCTTTCCTCTTTGATACAGAAAATAGCTCCAATTCCCCTCAACCTCAGATGAACTTTGTGTTGTCCCGGAAGGGCCTCACATGGGTAGCTACTTTGGACACTCACTAGCCTGTGCTGATCTCAATGGGGACGGACTGGATGATCTGGTTGTAGGGGCTCCCTACTACTCAAAGTACATCCAGGTATATACGGAGCAAAATAACTTTGCAAATGTAGAGTGTGGACTGTAGACCTTGATGTCATCACACCCCGAGTAGCCCAATAAAGCTCCTCATCCCTAATTCCCCGTCAGACTAACGTTATAAACGATGTTGGGAAGGTATTCATCTACTACGGCAACGCTGTGGAGGACCAATGGATATTCCCATTTCCTGACTTTGAGTACAAATCCCGGGACGAGCTTGTTGGGGAGTTGGGACGGAGTGGAGGCATGTTCGGGTTCACACTCAACTCCGATGGGGATCTCAACGGGGATGGGGTGTCAGATCTCGTGGTGGGAGCCCCGTATGATGGAGACCATGGAGCGGTGTATGTTTTCAACGGGGGTCAGGGGTTCTTCGATACCAGATACTCTCAGGTAAACCTCCATACATGATTTTGGAAAAACTATTATCAGTAATCTGCTACTGTAGGGGAATGGATTGTTGTCGCACTCATTTATAGTCGCAAGCAGACTGGGGTAAGCCAAATCCATCTCATCCAAATGAAATGGGAATCATAGTCCCGCGTATATCTTCCCTCTTCGGTTTTCAGATTCCTGAGTTCTTTCCAAGTTTCCTGGCTTCTTTCCAAATTTTTGTTGAGAGCGAGTGTTTCTGATCTCCAAAACTCTTTCTCCACAGAAGATAACTCCTGTTCAACTGGGTGAGAATCTCCGTGGATTTGGGGCAGCTGTGTCGACTGGAGTTAACATTGACGGGGTAGCAGGACATGACCTCCTAGTTGGATCTTACCTGTGAGAATATACGGATATCATTCCGATACTGCTGATAGCAGATTCTTTTAGAATGGGGTGGGGGTGGATGGCAAAATTTTTCGCCTTTTTTGAGTTCGCCGGAAGATGTTTGCCAAAGTTGTCCTTACTTCCTCCACTCCGCCCAAGAAATGAAGATGCTCACAGTTAACACCAGTTATATACCTCAGGTCAGACTCCGTGGTCATACTCCGGACTATTCCGACTGTGGAGATAAAACCAGAGCTCCTCCTCATTCACGATGTCGTAAACCTCGAGGTATGTGTTTGTGCGTTTGTGCGTGTGTATGTGCATTGTGCGTGTGTGTTTGGGTATGTAAATTGTATGTTTGTGTGTCTGTGTGTACTGTGTTTAGGCAAAATTTAGAGCTTTGATCGTACGAACGTCGCAGCGATCTTCGCTCGCTATACAGCCAAAATTTTTCTCTTCACATCGATTTTCATGACTTTTATTTGTCGACAATGGGGTATGGTCTCTCACGTGCTCCGTAATAGCTGTGACGAAATCTCAACATCCCAATCTACTTGACAATTGTCAGGTACGCCTAGCCGCCCCAGGTGCTACCTAGCGAGCTGAGGTGCTGATAATTAATGTACCTTAATTTGAGACTTGTCATCTTCATCTCTATTTCTGGCGTGGGCCTAGACATCTCATACACTCCCTGCATCTGTAATCAATATCATGTCAGATATTCCATGGCTGAATATGCCCCATATGTATTCATTATGGGCCGTCTCCTTGCTGGTCCCATACAACACTTAGATACCATGTATCAATTGACAGTAGGAGACATGGCTTTTGCCCATCTGATGCCATAGCTATCGTATATACTAGAGGGAAGCTAGTATAGCTATCGTATATACTAGCTTCTCTCTGTTAGGTGTGGAATCTAACAGAGAGAAGGGGAGAGAGGGAGTGAGAGGGAGAGGGAGTGAGAGCTGTGATCAGCAGTACTTACTTTGATCGAGAGCGAACACCTGCGCGCCGCGCCTTGTACCTCTGTGTTTGTTGGGTATATTAAAACCTAATTTCTTGTCAATATAGGGTTCATTATCACCCGCCCTAAGCTCATCGCATAAGTCTATTTTCCTGGAAACATACTTGTCAACATGTCAAATAGTGATGAGGCAAAAATCATTATAACTCTGCAAATCTCTATGTTTGCTATTTGGAATTTCGTGAGTGTATTTGCATCGGTTCTCTATGATGGTTGTATATGATTGGAGATATTTCGCAGGACAATCATGGCATATTTCTGGCTGATTGCGATGAACTGGAGTGATTTAGACCCGGGTTATCGGAACACGACCATGGAACAAGGACGTTACATTGACACCACTATCGTTATCCTTGACACCATCATTCTCCTCATTTCCTTCCTACTGAACCCCCTCGTATTTGCGTTTTACCGAACAAACGAATCAAACCGGGCACGAAACACAAAGTTCCAACTAGCAGGACGATTATACCAGTATCTTGCTCTGTCAGACTTCCTGACAAGTATCATATACCTGTCACCTGTCATGGCGAACATAGCATCGCCCACCCTACAGTACTATGTTCATTTCAAGGATTTCAACTCCTCGTATTATGATTACGAGGGAACACGGCCCTTTGTGCTGACAACAGTTTCATTTTTCGGTGACAGACTGATGTTCCTGTCTGCTGTCCTGACAACACTCCTTGTTGTCACACGGTTTATCAAGGTTGTCAGACCGTTTTGTCACATCAACCTCCTTCATATACACGTCTATCTGGTGTTGATACTGGTTGCGTCAACAGGGCGGATGTTGTACCTCTACATTAATGACCAGATAGTTTGGTCTGGTTGCTCCCAACTGTTCGTCGATGAAAACCTCTTCCTCATCGAGACCAACACGACATACTGGTCAGTATTTGGGAAGTACCAATCTGTGATCGCAGCAGAGCTCACAGCGAACCTCCCCTTCTACCTCCATTGCCTCTGCTCCTGTGTTTTCTCCCTAGCAACGCTCGTTACCATGTGCAAACTCAGACGGACACCCACAGCATCAGCTGCGGATAAACTACTTGGCATGAAGCCAATACTCCTCCTAAACTGTGGAGTGGGAGCCCACTCATTTCTAATTATCATCCATGCTGTGTTATTCAGGAACATGTCGCTCAGAATGAGCTGTATCTTCTCGTTTCTCACTCGGAGTCTTCTCCCTTCCCTTCTCTCGTCCTACAACCCTGTAGTCCTCGTCGTATGTAACGCAGATATCAGGACGTTTGCCCGGAGATCGGTTGTTGTTGCTAGAGCAACGGTTGTTAGAACATGCCACGTGATGTGCAGTGGAAGTCTCGTGTTGCTAGGGAGCAGGAGGACAGCTCGTCAGAGAGTGCTCCCCGCTGCGGGTCCCGTGGTCACGCATGAACGACGAAATGGCGTGATTAGAAATAGCGTGATTCCGTCACACATCATTCTCCATACACTCGCTGCCCCACAATACAGTCATGCGACATCGGCTAGCTCCTCAGTTAATGATAATGTATCGTTGGGTGATTTAGGCGTGGCCGGGAGAAACTCTAGGGACGAAATTGAGGATAGGAATGAATCGTAAAACATGCATATTGGACCAAACTCTCAGAGCAGTACAGACAAAATTCAAAATCGAATCTATTTTATCACCAACGAATATGCTAACTTCATGTTGTTGACAGCCTATTTCCTACGAACCGATGTCTTATCATTTGTTCATTGTCATCTTCAGCTCGGACATGAATTCCTCTCTCTCTCTTCCTCTCTTTTAACGATAGATCTCACCTCTCTCCTCCCCCAGGATCCCACATTTACTGATCCTAAAACAGGGGAACTCACAGTTGGAAATACTCTCAGAATCATCATAGACACAACTGGTATTGAGGTAAGAGACAATAGGATCAATATCGCCCTCGAGCTTTCTTTGTGGAATGCATTCTAAAATTAGAAACACAAAATCTATATTTTGTTTGAGACCCCCAAATATTATCCACAATTTGGGACCCCGGTAACCATTTCTCCCCAGTTTCCGAACGATAACCTCCAGCTGAACTGGGCCCTCATTCTGGACCCATACTACACTGACCCCCTTGATAAGAGGGTCTATACAAGGGAGAGTGAGGGAGGGAAAGATGTGTACAAGATAGAGGGTTCCCTTGTGCTACGCTCTAACACGGTATACTTAACTTCTGATCTAGATTTTGAGATTTCTATCCTATTGTTGCCATGGAAACCATGATATTGTTCGATACTGTTTCCATGGAAACTGCATTGTTCAACCACTGATCCCCCCTCAATATCATTCTCTCTTCTCTCGTCCAGAGAACCACACTGCCGAACATAGTGAATCTGTTTCTCAAACGTGAGACTATCCGGAACACGAAGGAGCTCTATGTGGATATAGAGGGCTCTCTGGAAGCCCTCCACTCGCCTGAGTTCTTCTCCTCAAAGTTCGCACTCAAGTATGAACTGTTTCGGGGAGCGAGAGTTCCCATTGAGATCGCTACTGAGTGTAGTTCGGTAAGATGAATAGAGAATACCAGAAATGTACCAGATATGTGGCAGCTGAATCAGCGAAAATTCTAGTAATTGACCTACCATATATTATGGGCTTTCCTCTTATTCCGAGGCGTTCAATGTTTAGCTATGAATTCCCCTAATAGGAGACGAGTGTATGCACATCCGACATGGGCATAACCCGGCTAGATGTTGTCATGGAACCGGAGAATTACGGAGTCACATCGGAGGGTTACCAGGCGTTCGTTATCAACCATGTCGAGAATGTCAGTGTGTTTGTTACACTGGAAAACAAGTGGGTTGCTAATTTGGTTGCTGCGCAACAATAACCTATGCATATCCTGTGCATAGCAACACATTTTCAACTCCGTTTTTTAAATCCAAATCACGCCTTCCCCAGGGGTCCTGAAACAGCTTACGACACAGTTTTTACACTCCAAGTTCCAACACACTTCCTGTTCTACTCATTCACAGCACACCAACAGGATTACGTTGTGTGTGGACAAAATGCTGATGGTGAGTTTGCCTGTCTTGATCTGTGATCTTTTGATGGGGATGTGATTTCGGGATGCTGAAGCATTTTCGTTTCAAAACCGGGTCTGATATACTGTCATTGATGAAGCAAGAACATCTCAGTCAAGATTTGGGTTATGTAGATTGTAGATTGGGGCAATTGACTTATCTTTTGAGGTAATTAAATAATTACGACTCCTTTTGATACCTATCTCGGTCAGATAATCAAACAATAACCTGTGGTAATGATCATCTTGACTGCTCGATGACCCCTGGTGATGTGGGTGGTGTCAAGAGTGAGTTAGATCCATGCGGTGTCACAAACACTGAATGCCATAGCAACCGTGGTTACCATAGCAACCGTGATTACCATAGCAACCAAGATTCGAATATTCACTGAGATTCAGCAAATCTTTAGACTGCCAGTAACACATATCGATTTTGATTGGCAACATTGTGAAATAACAACATTCTCCCTCTCAACGTTGCTGCTTTGTAGCAACATAATGTGATGTGTGAGCTTACTTAAGTTTGGATATTACTAGCGTGGCGATATTTCTCTGACCAGAGAATTTCAGAGATATACGTCTCCTGCCTATTATAGTATTACCTATGCCTGAATCTGTCAATTCCAGCATGGCCAGGTCTAATTCCATATACCAATTACCATCCTACCTTTACCAGCACGATGCCAAATATCATTATGCAAAGTTCCATCTCTGGGTCTAGGTAGGTAATTAATCAAGGAATAAATTTGTTAGTAGAGCTACTCGATTAACAAAACTGACAACGTTAATTGGGCTAACAAGTTATGAGACATAGCGCAGCCAAATCTGTTTGAGTAAAGGCTTCGCTGACACAAAGACAACAATGCAGTTCGAGATTACTATCGCATATGGAATATGTGTGCCATGATGGAAATAATCATAGCTGTTGACAACCTTTTACATACTTTTTATCAATCCAGCATCAATATTCGTGAACAAAATATCTGATTCAAGCATGTGTATGCTAACTGAGCACACACTCAATCTGTACTCAATCTTATGCGTATGAACACGAGGCATACCCATCATTTGTGATGATGTATGAATAATGCATGTCGTATACCCACCATTTTGTGACCAATATTACGATTCTCCCGCCCTCTTTCAGATAATATCGAGTGCAAGGTGCAGGGACCACTTGGAGGACCATTTCCCGTGGGGATGATGGATATTCGGATAGATTTTATTGTGGAGACCAATGAGAACAAGACCTTCTTCGAGCACAACCAAATATTTGGTGAGTTGTGGGAAACACGCTCCATTTTCACGCTCCATTTCCCTCATTTTTGGGACGAATCTAAAGAAAATTCTCATGTTGGCACTCTGCCAAACTCATTCCCTCGTCACCCTCCTGCAGACATCAGTGCGATGGTAACTGTCGACGTCCCATCCGATGATCCAGACCCAGCTGACAACACCCGATCAGTGGAAATGCAAGCACGACACCTAGCTGACATTTTCTTGGATGGGGGCTCCCGACAACCCACACAGTACTTCACTAATCATCTTCTGCCTGACTTCTGGGGACCGGAGTCCTTCGAGGATATCGGTCCAGAGGTAAGTTCACCAGACATTGCAGTCACGTGATAATGTTGATATGACAACTTCGTGTCATAGTTACACAGTCATGATAGTGTCGTCATGACAACATTGGGCATGAGGTCAACGAATCAAGTGACAAGTCACCCCACTTATACAGTTTTGAGGATACTCACCTCCCTTGGTGGTACACTTACTCTCAGTCACCCCCTTTCCCTCTTTCCCTCCCTCACTCAGTACCCCAATCCTCTTTCCCTCCCTCACTCAGTAACCCCATCCTCTTTCCCTCTCTCACTCAGTAACCCCATCCTCTTTCCCTCCCTCACTCACTCACCCACCCTCTTTCCCTCTCTCACTCACTCACCCACCCTCTTTCCCTCCCTCACTCAGTAACCCCAACCTCTCTCCCTCCCTCACTCAGTAAACCCATCCTCTCTCCCTCTCTCACCCAGTGGCCAGTAACCCCATCCTCTCAGGTGAGACACTCGATAACAGTCACAGTGAACGAGCTCATTGATGTGGATAGTGTGACTAACATGGTGCGTGATTCTCACCCCCCCAGTGTGAATCTGTATACATTCTCTACTTCATACGAGGATATCTCACTGATATATTCTTGTTTTATATGCCGGTCAAAGGATCTGTCACTATAGTGTGAAAGGAAGAGAAAACATAGCTGAAGTTTTAGGGTTCTCGGTAGCATGGCCTCAGTGTGATATAGATCCAAGGTCCAAAAGTTAAAATTCTTGGCTGAATCCATGATATAAGGGGCCGATACATTACAATGGCACCTGGTGACCAACTCTAAATTGAACTTGAGACACCTTATTAATGGAACTTTGTTTGAGTTTGATGGCAAGCCGGTAATGATTTGTCAATAGGTATTGTATGTAGATTGAGAAGGGACAGATGTTACCGCAGCCTTGATATTAAACCAGATACGCGTATCCACGAGCTACAAGACATGTGTCAAATACATATGGAACTGGGACCATTCTCAGAAACCATAGAAGCGAAACTTGGAAATTTGGAGTTGAATGTAGTACTACGAACCATGTTAAAGAGAAAAAATCTTCGTTTACCTCATCCTCATATCTCAGGTTCTGGAAATCCGCTGGCCTCTCAAGAAAGATGATGAGTATTTCCTATACCTGACAGACATTTACATCCCTGAACTGTACTCTGATATGGTGTTCTGTGATAGAGATCTCGTGGATCAACTAAATATAGCACCACGTGAGTATTGTTAGAGTGGGGCTGGGGGCCTGGAGCATTTTCAACTGAATTCAGTTATATTGTGGGGCACTTTTCGAATGAATCGATGAATGATTATGAACCTTATCATGATTTTATTCCAATCTATCTGCTCTCTCCAGCTGACGCAGTCCCCCTGAAGAGGTCACCTCTGCCCTCTGATGGGAATGACGTCACAGACCCACCACCTGAAACTCCGGACAGAGGGAATGCTGACACCGGTAATCAGACATCAGTACTAGAGAGATCACCAGCAGAAGAGGTGCAAGTTGGAGGTAGTTCTGAGGATGATCGAGTATCAGAAGAAGCGTCAGCGTCCGGAGGTGATTCAACTGATGCATCAACTTCATCAGGAGATGCATCAACTTCATCAAGAGATGCATCAACTTCATCAAGAGATGCATCAACTTCATCAGAAGATGAATCAGAAGATGCAGGAATAGTAAAGGAGGAAAGGATCTTCGCGTTTGTGGGTGAAGACGCCACCATGGACTGCACATCCGAGCCGTGTCACGTGATATCCTGTAGGATCCCGTATCTTCAACGAGGACTCCAGGAAAGAAACAGGATTCGACTCGAGGTAGATTTCGCTGACGTCACTCCCCTCTTATTCTTGTCTATATCCTGACCAGCAATTATTGCTGTGTGATCCACAGTGTCTGTTTTTCGATCAGATTTGTCTGCACTCCTATTTTCGCCACTCCTGACAAGAACTTTTGTGTGATTTGTGTGTTCTCTCAATCCTAATCTTTTCTCCCTACCTACTGCAGGTCAGATCCCGTCTTTGGGAACGAACGTTCTCCAATAACTACAGAGTAAACGCCACATCCTTCAGTAGAATAGTGTCTGTAGGAGGGGGTCTAATTCTACCAAACAAAGACAGGATATCGAAACAGATTACCAGCAAGGTTCTGACCAAATTATGTCTTAGTAAAATCCATGGATTTTTTCTTACCAAAATCCACGGGTTTTTTCAAACAAGTAGTGGCGAGCCAGGTCTTTGAGTTCCACTGGCACAAGCTACCCTTGAGTGGATCCACCACCACTTGTTCTTTATTGTGAAAGTTGGTTTTAGGGTGCGTTTTTTTATCATTCTCACGTTTTCAGTTTGTGTTACCAAGTAAGAGAAAGGGATTGAATCTGTGGGTGATCATACTAGCTGCACTAGCAGGGCTCCTCATCTTAGCGCTCATCGTATTCATACTGTGGAAGGTGAGTTTAGAGTATGGTGTCAAGGTTAAGTAGGTGTCAAGAGTAATGTCAATTAAAAGTGGTGTCAATTGGCGTGATGCTAGATTGGTGCCAGCGATGAGTGGTGCCAATATGTGTCAGTTTGGAGTTTTGTAACCTCACGATTCACGAATGACATTTTTCAGCGAGGATTCTTCAAACCAACCCGATTCCAACGGAGTCCACGGAACTTCTACCAAACTGGGGCAAGACGACAGACATTTGACAGAGACACATTCAACGCATCCTGAGGTTTGCCTTGTATCCCGCCGAGATCATTTTTTTCGTAGAATAGTGCAGTGCGTGTGTGTGTGAGGGACAAATATAGATCATACTGTGATCCTAGGTTATTATAGGATGCAATATATAGGTTCCAATGATCAGAAAGAAGTGTGCGTTCGAGTGACCGGGATAATTGTGTCAGTGTGTTTCCCTATCTTAGCTGTATTTTTCCATTGGAATTGGATTGATTCGAACATGACTGGCAACTGCTTGCAAAATGGTTGTTGATTGATGATTCTCAAAGACGCTTGAAAACTGAAATTGGCCTGGTACCAATTGGCCTGGTTCAATTAAACTGAAAGGAGGGAGGCCTAATTGCAGTGACTATGTAAGTCTAAATCCTTCTGAGAAGTGAGAGTGAACCTACTGATTAAGTGAGATTTGATCTTTGAATAAATTTTGAATATTTGATAATTTGTAACTAAAATGTATGATAATTCAACTTTCCAGCAATAAATTCTATTCACTTTTTTGGTTATAGCTTTTGAAATTACGATTCAGATCACTAATTCGCCAAGTAAATAATCATAGCGATTCTAAAAGAGACTTTTTATGTTATGTCGGATTTCAACTAACCGCAGAGTCCTTCAGGAAAATTAAGACCTCCTTACTCTTCATTCCTTACGTTAATTTCCTTGAATATTGATTCTTTTTCGCATATAGGTAAATCATCTCTTTCCTGCCGTATACAGTTAAGTGTAAATCTATACCAGGGTATTGGAGTTATTAATCCCATTAGTGAGATCCCATGAGAAAACCACCGTAGCCTGTTGGAATACTCGGCCTGTTATAATACTCTCAGCCTGTTATATTGTAAGTTATGGAGTGAGCAGGTTATTCGTCGACCCATATATCATGTGACCCCATTTGGGCGCAGCTATTCAATATCCATATGTTTGGGTGTTATTATGATGCACATCGCAATACTTAACGGAACCTATCTCTGTTCCATTTCAATATTTCATAGTTCTGAAGAAAAATTTCTTCAACGTTGCAAGACTTCTGTCTAGTTTTTTTTTTCGAGAAGCTCTCATTAACTCATTGAGTAAGTAACTCAGTAACCGTATGATAGTTATAGCCTATAGGTTTATGTAGCATTGTAGCAAAGAAGAGCCTCTTTACGCTGAACGATCCTGATGTGGGATTGAAATCTTGGATCACGTTCCTACCGTGTTCGCTCTCCTAGCTCATAACATTCCACTCTCATCCGATTATGCCTACATACTTATAATATTATTCAACTATTTTATTTTGTACTATTGTATTTTATAACATTTTCCGTTTTCTGACGTCACCCAAAGAGTCACGTGGTGTCGCGCGCACTCAAACACGTGCCCCGATCCTGGCGTGACGTCATGGTAGACCAGTATAATTATTCGTGACGTGACACATGCTATCATGTACTGCAGCTTGTACCTACCTACCTCATCATGAAATGTTATGGCCAGTTTTTTCGTGTGCCCGCTAGTTTTTACTTGTTTACTGGGAGTAGGTACAATGTTTTTCTTCTGCAGAATTGTAGTGAATAATCGGTCAGAATGAGGGACGACCACGCCCTATTCACGATGCCTCATGCCACTACACGTGCCTTGATTCTTCAAAGATCGTTCCCTTTACTTTAGTTATACTTTAGTTTAAGTTATATCTTCCTACGGCGTTACTGAAATCGCGTGATTCTCCGACTCAGGCCTTTTTGCCCTATTTACGTGATTTCTTTGATTATTCTGACTCTTCCCGCGGATAAACTGATAAAGATATCACCCTCCATCTTGATTATGCCTTGACCTAGAATAGGGTGTAGAATCTACACCCTATATAATAGTGACACGCTACCAATCTGGTATAATAATTCAGTCATCAGTATACATATTGACATCGATATTGACATCGTCGTGAGACCGTGTTCCATCACATTCCATCGATTTTGAATTCTCGATTCCTATAAACCGATTTGTCCTGGACCACCATGGCACACATCAAAATTCCCGTAGCGCAGTGAAATATAGATGCGAATAATATATACCTAATTCAGTTTCCGTAACAATTATTCAAATGCAATTTTCCTCAGGATTATAATTTTTGCTCAGCCAATCGCACACTCTGTCACATTATGCCGAGCTTCACACACACGTACAAACACAAACAGACACAGACACAAACATGTAACACATACACACACTCACACATAGAGAGACACTCACAGTTCACACATACTCACAGTTACACACGAATAAATACAGATACACACACAGATTCACACACACGTCACACATACACACAGATTCACACACAGACACACACCCTCACACAGATTCACACACAGACACACACCCCCACACAGATTGTATTACACTACCGACCATTGACTCTAGTGGTATTGATCTGTTGTTGCTGCTTCTTTGATCTTATTGACGGCCAATAAGCGCTCCCTTTTCACGAATAGTTCTACCTATAATAGCTGTCCAATTTGAAGCAAGTCCTTCGTTTTTTGAGTTTTCAGGCTTTTGTTATGTAATCGCTCTCTATCAGTTTGCACCGATATACTCTATAGTTTGTATCTATACTCTACTGGCATAATTTTCACAGTTCTATAGAACTATGAAAACTGTAAACAGATTGAGATACAACCAGTGATTTATCGATCAATCATCCATCCCCCTGGTTTTTCGCTAAAAATAAATTAAGCTGTTCGAGAAAATTTGCTGAAAATACGTGATGAATTTATTAATATTCAGTTATTCTTATAGCCACGATTTTTGAAGTTTTGGCAAAAAACTGCACCTGACATCACATAATTGTTGTACTTGTATTCAGTTTTGCTGGCAATCGAGTGGTTTAGCTCAACATTCCAATACACTCAAGTAATTCAAGCTAGCTATAGAATAGAGTATTGACGAATCTTGTTATAGTGGTACTTTTGCTGAATGGAGTGAAAGTCAACGGTTCGTACGACAATTTGTTGAAATATTTCCTTGTGTTTTTGGTCGACGAATATCCTCCTATATGTCGTGGCAAGGATCAATTGTGATTATCACGTACAGACGTTTCCAGGAATTAGCCAATTTCTCGGAGCATGTTTCCGAACGGTTTTCTACAATCTCGCTACCGTCGTGTTTACTTAAACTATTATCGAATAATTGAATAATTCCATAATGAGATCACTTAATTATGTTTCCGGACGTGTACACCCTACACACTCCTTCGACATACATTGTTCTCTGTCCTCTATCGCATGCGGGTGTAAAAATGCATTGTTTGTATTTATAGTTGTTAAGAAAACACACCCAGAATTGGATTTGCATTGTTATCATCCGGTCAGATTATAACTGTTGAACTTCCTTCACTTTTCATGAAGTTGCTGCCTTATTTTCATTTTTCCAGGGATGTGGCAACATAAGTGGTTGCTATGGACACTGCGTGTTGCTGTAGCGCCTATATCTGTTGCGAAGCAACCTAGCATGAACCTTCCGTATGAAATATTTAATTGAATCCCAATTCGCAACAAGATATTGCTAGTTAACTGATAACTCTCGTAGCTTATATATACGGATAGTTAACTTCACTTCAATTTCGGAGTTATGATTCTGTGTTCTGCTCGGCCGAAATTGTAACATTTCTTATGTCTGGAAGATAAGTTGTTCTAACTTTATATCTCTGATTGTAGACTGATTACCTTTCTCATGCTATGTATGTGCTTCTTAAAGAATATTCCAACCTATGTGTAGCACTATTACTAGGTTAGGCTGACGTCTGCATATTATATGATTGTTATTCATCGATTTACCACGACGACCTACTATAGTTGTTCCTGCCGAAATATTCCGGGGAAAATTATTTCCATTTTCATATCGCTCCTAATCTGTTTGATGGGCTTGTTGCAATCGCATTAATTTTTCCGGAGTTCTTGGCATTTTAAATTTATCGCAGTTAAAAATGCGTATTTTTGCATACTAGCTCAACATTCCTTTCCCTTCCCCTAAAAACATAAGCTGATTCCAATCTTCTAGAATATTCTGTAAACGATAGACTTGTGAGCTCTTTCTGGTTCCTATATAGTAGTTAGCTCCTCTTAGTTTTGTTTCCTCTTAAAACTTCGCATTTGTTTTTCATATTCGCAACAATTTAATGCAAAATTTGATTTTAAGGTTGTTCCTCACACTTTAACCAAGAGACAGGCTGGTCCTATCCCGATATGCTTCACAAATGGGTTCTGGCCAACTTCACAGTTTACTCTAAAGTTCCGTCCGATAAAGCAGAGGAAGTTGACTGGAGAGCGTATGTGCATCGCAACACCACGCCTCTCAGAAAACCACTGAGTCACGCCGGTGAGATTTCAGGGTGAGCTCAAATGAGTTTGGGCACCCCAAATTTGCAAACATTTAAGAATTTGAACATAGTACAGTATTGTACATGTAAACACGGGAAACACACATTATTACACTTGTATGATCTCCACGGCTAGGTTTTCTGAGGAGTAGAGTGGTGATCACGTGTTTTCTACTCCTCAATGTGGTGTCCCTTTACATGATGTCCTCTACTCACCTCCTCCTCACTCCACAAATCAGCTGGACGTGTGTGGACGATGTTAATTTGGGGGTTTCGTCCACCTGCAAAAAGTACAGTGTGAGTTTGATGTTTTGAGGGGATTTATAGTGATAATATTAATCAAGTTTTCACCCTGATCTCCTACTCAAATCCCCCACTGATCCCCTACTCAAACACCCCCACTCTCAGGCGATGGACTACTACAAACACGGAATCTGCTACATGAGCTCTGGAACCGAGTTCCACTGGAACTTCACCTTTGTCCGGACTCCCATACTCGAATACGGGACCTACTGCCCTCTCTACCGTCTTGTCGAGCCGAAACTCATCAATTTTGCCGGACTTCTCTGTGGCAGCCTCCTGGGAGGCGTGTTCACAGATTCTCTGGGACGGAAAAACGTGGCCACGCTCTGCATTTTCTTCAGTATATTGACAACCCTAGTCTACAAAGCTACCTCTGGCATGGTTATGTTCACGTATTTGGAGTTTGTGAAAGGAGCGTTCACATCAGTGGCTGGGATAGCGATGCTTGCATGGGTGGTGGAACAATCTGAACCTCGATTCTGTAACCTAGTGGTCGCGCTCTTCTTCTGTGCCACTTCAGTTGGTAGCCTAGCAACGGCTGGCATCACTAGGCTACTCTTTGAGTGGAGGATGGTGACAGTTGTCATTGGATGTATTGGTATCCTAGTATTCCCTCTTCTACTCCTAGTGTCAGCCTCACTGCGACACAAAGTGGCACGGGGTGGCACCAAGGGACTTCCTCCTGAGATAGACTTCACCCCGGGGGTAGTCCACACCTCCAGTATCAAGTACTTCCTCACCCATCACCTCACCAATCGTATCTACCTCACCAATGTCATCTTCTCTCTTCTCCTCGGACTCGCCTCGCATCTCCTCGCGGATCTGATAGACTTGCAACACGGAGAGTTCGAGCTCCTCGGCAAAGTTATTATCACACTCATAATACAGTTGTCCGGATTCGTGCTCGCCGCCCTCCTTTCTCAACTCCCGGTCTTTGTGTATGTGGTAAACGTTTGCGCAGTACTCGGAGCGGGGATTCTCGCCCTGGTGGCGTCCGGTGGCGAATTTGTGACGGAGAACTTCTGGTCACAGGCCAAGTGAGTTAACAACAGTTATTAAATTGTTTCACAAATGTATGTTTCGGGCCATGATCTGTAGCTACTAGCTATTATTTCGTGACTTATATGTCGCTGAAAATGGATACTCCATGTTATTAAATGCCGAACAATACCGTTTGTTGGTCATCCATAACAGGACATGATTAGATCATTACTATTTCTCTTTGCAACTCATGATTCCCATAATGCATCACAACCCGATATACAGTGACAATCTCAAGTTGGGTACCTTGTAACACTCTCACTCTCTCAGGGTGTTCACTGGAGTTAGTCTGATGTTAACTGCTACTGCGCTGGCTCTTGCGTTCACCACTGTCAAACAGATTCCCACACTCAATAGAGCTTTCTACATCTCAGGTGATTGGATTTGACTGCTTCTGCCACAATTGCTATAACTGTTATAGTGCTATTAATCTCCAATGCCTTGCAACTGCAAGTGTAATTAGAACTTTAGGAAGTATTCTTGAGGAGAAATCAGTACTTTAGGATACACTTGTGATATGTAACATCCGTTTCCCAAATTCAGGTTTGAGTGCAGCCTATGTGTTGGGTGGTCTTCTCAACACTGTTCTCCAGTCAAATTGTCTCAGAATCACAAACGAGACACATCCTCTCTGTAACGCAGAATCAGCCGGGTCGCTCAGACTAACTGCATGCGGAGGAATTCTTCTGACTTCGGTTATCTTCGCGTTTATCAACACGTGCGTGGCGCGCAACGCGTCCCAACTACCGCACTCCTACTCAGACTTGTTGGCTGACTGCCAGGAGACAGACGAGGAGGAGGTGAAGAAGATAGAAGAGAAGAAGATTGGGGTTGAGGAGTGTCACGGGATATCACCTGCAGACATTGGAAATGGGGACAATCATCATTCACTGCTCGTCTAGCACATAGAGACTCCTTCATCCGGAAAGAGATACATATTTTATCAGAGACACACGGGGAAGTCAAGAGAAGGGGAGGTCAAGAGAAGGGGAGAGAACAGACATGTTTTCGCCGCGAATTTATACAGAAAACTGGGACGTAGATTGGCGGTGACCTTGAAATTGATTTACTTACGCAACCCTTCTCCCCTTCAAGTTCATGGTCGTATATTATATTTTACGGCGTGGAGACATTTTCATCCCAATATTTTTGAAACAGACAAATGAGAGTAGGGAAATGTGATTCAAACCGTTCAAATAAGGATACAAACCAGAGCATGAATATACAGATAAAATACAGCAACAATTAATGCATCGGCTTCAAGTTCAACATCAACAATAGAGGAACACGAAAATCTGAATCAGGAGAAATTCAAATAAAATTTATCAGAATATATATCATATGTATCAAATCTAATATTTTAATCAGGTTAGTAAACGCTTACAAGTATTTTAAAATTTGATGATAAAAGAAATTCAAGAATTCAGCAGTCAACTTGCACATGTCAGTTCGGTATTAAGAGCAGTTCGGTTAGAGCAAATTACACGTTTTGTCCTGCACATCCATAGCATACGCTCGACTATAATGGGCATTTAGTTTCGTGAGTTCCGACATTTTGATCGAATTCGATCCATGGAGCGAGAGCTCGTACTTTATCAGCTCCTTCATAAAGGAGTAGTTTGGCTGCACGACCGATCTGCAATCTTGAGCGTGATTCAGTGCTGCTTTTAGAGTCATGTTCTCATTCGTCATTAGAATTCTGAGGAAAGTGACGGACTCAGTAATAATTGGGGGAGTTAATCATGGTTGTCATGGTAACGTCTCTTCGTGAATAGGAAGATAGCTCGAAACACGGTCGAATGACACTTACGCTATGACTATTGTAGATGATCGGGATATGCCCATGTTACAATGAACAAAAACACTGTTTTCCCTGTTTGTTTCTACAGCCTCGTTGTAGAAGGCTATGCAGGGCTTGAGGAACATCCCTATTTCTGTTCCCAGTTTATCATCGACACTCACATCTATAATTGGGGAATAATTGATTTGTTATGAACCATAATTGATATGAAGTAGTGGTAAATGGTAATACTAATACATGTTAGCTTTTTTAATCATACGGGGTCATTATTTTCAGGTAATATTAGTTATATTTTAACTTAATTTTACAACATGCTTTCAATTTCTTACCAAGATATTTTATTGTTGAAGATCTTTTATAAACCTCAAAATTTTCCAAGTCTTCTCTGCACCTATTTTCACGTATATCATGCGCTCTGAACATTTTCATTCAGTATCATATTAATCAGACAAATTCTGTTAAGTTGATCTTGATTTCACATTATTCTGTGTAGAGTTGTAGATGTCAACTTTGCAAATAGCACAATTCTGTTGTTTGTGTTGTACCACTGCACTACCTAATGATATGTGTGATCTTCATAGAAGCCATCATGCGGAGATTGAGAGCTTGTTGCCTAGAACCTAAAAATAGGTTTTTGCCAAGGATAGCGTTAGGGTACTGTGTGACCAGGGCTTTCTTCTGTTTCATTATCTGCAATAAATCCGGTCAATGATCAGATTCGCTGATAACACCATGTGTCAGTAAAATCAATACCCAAAGAATGGGCACACTAACCGACAGGTCATCCAACTCGAGTGAAAGCGATGGTCTCATGGAATCCGAACAGTTACTCGTCCTCCTGCTCTTCGTCTCCACAGTGAAGGGATACATCTCACAGAACTCCTTGAACTCGAAGGACGTGTGGTGAACTCCCAAACACTTCTCCTCTGCAATGAGGAGAGACGCTAGTCTGACCATGCCATTTGTTAGTGCCGGCTGCTCTCCGATAAGCATAACCCGGGCTTTAGAACGGTTTCTGAATACGCATCTCTCATATGGTCCAACTATGCTCTCTATCCCTTGCATTGCTTTAGCCACAGCTGAAATAGTAACTGGGTTTATTATGCTGCGTTATTATGCACTGTCATTAGCCAGATGTTCAAAAGTAAAGAGTCGATTTGGCTGGCACTGTGAGTTGATAGCTTGATGATTCAGAGTATCTGAATACAAAGGATCTATCCCCGAAAAGGATCTATTCCCGAAAAAGTTTGAATTTTACAATTCTGTCCGCTCGAAAGTGTTCTTCGCCACTTTTTCGGGGCGCGCGCTGACACAATCTTACAGAAATGTGTTATGCGCGGCGCGTCTTAACTCAAATGAGCGCGCGAAAGATGCAGAAGTTCTGTTGTCGCGCGTTACAGACGTTCCAAAATATGGCCATCGCAATGTTGATATTGTGACAGATGATGACAGTAATATGTGACTGTCAATATCGTGAACAGCACAGGTTGATCTTATTATTAGTGAAGAGCGACAGTGCGACATGATTGGGATAGCTTCATTGAAGTGTCTCTGACACCAACGACTATACAATCACCGAAATTAGTGAATGACATATCACAGATTCTGACGCAGTACGCACTGGTGTCGGCGCTGCGCATCGTCAGCATTCCCACGTCACATCCACGCATTGGTGTCAACGAGTTGTAACGAATCGGTAGTCATTCGTCACTCAGGCCAGTTTTGATGTTCTGGTGTCAACACACTCCATCGACAGCATTCCTACGTCACATCCATGCAAGGGTGTCAACGAGTTGTGACGAATCGGTACTAATTCGTCAAACAGGCCTGTTCTGACGTACTGGTGTCAGCGCATTCCATGGTTTACATTTCTACGTCACAGCGACATCACTGACACCACGATACAATAGACAGTATATCACTGACTCAATGATAACAAGAAATATTCTAACCAATGATATATTCTTAACAAGTGGCATTCCTTACACCAAACAATTTAGGCATCTTTTCTGCCCTAGATTGAAGTGTAATGTGTAAAATACATCTTATCCTCTTGATCCGATTAATTACGATACCTATACATCAGGTAATTGCATTATCTACCCCTTATTTCAAAATCGAGTAATTTGCCAATGTGATGAAAATTGAAATTCTCGCGTTGATGTCTTCATTATTTCTTTCTATTCATTATTATTCACGAAGGTTATGAAATTGGATCATATCCAGGCGCATTTCTTTCTCGCAATATTTGTTGAAAGAGAGAGAGAGAGTGACCGTGACGTCAGACACTCACACGTGACCAATGACCATACTATGTCACGTGATTGTATCGATCATGTTTCAGTTTTCCTGGCTCTAGACACGCATTCCCAAGATCACCTGAATTACTCATACAACAGTCGCAAAGTTGACTGTCCATACCTATCTATTGTTAATGCTTGGAGTATTGCAATTTACATTACTGTAGGATCAATCTTTTCTGTCAACAATTCATCGAAATACAATTTTTCCATCACCTATCGCTACCCACTACCGATTTTATACCTTCTCAAAGGAGCCTTGATGCAAGAGATCTAGAGAGAAAATATATTTACTGTGTCGAGGGTCCACCACCACTGGTGACAGCAATATTTGACAGCCCTCTCTGTGCAGCCATTATCGTATCATCAGATCAGAGCTAGTTGAATCATGCAGGCCCCTTACTTCCTAATATGGTCTAATTACATTCACACCGTTCGGCTACCTATAAAATGTCTTGACCACCTCTCGAATAGAAATACGTGATTGACTCCTGGATCATCGTAGTGTCCCAAAAAACAATTTATTCGAATAATCAACTGTAGCTTGACCTGCAGGATTCATTCCAAAAATGGGTAAGGGAATATTTTCTGTGCAAATCATATTGGTTCCCTTCGCAAGCTGTCCATTTATTTTGAAATAACGCTTTAACCCCAGTGGAGTTATGCGGTTCTATCTCAGAGCGAAATTTAATATTGAAGATTTCATATTTCTATATACCACGTCACAAAAGTTGCAGTTCTTACTCCCCATATAAAAAAAGCGTATGTGATTTAAGTTCTAGGATGTGACCGATGTAATAAATATTTTTTCTCAGAGCTGTACCATGATCATTGGGCAGAGGGTGAATCAAGTAATTTACAGATCCCCTGGCTATTGTTAGCTCAAGTTGCCGTGCTGGTTCCATTATGAGTCCAATTTATCACATGATCGAAGGTTCACTGATAACTGTCATCCACGTAGAGACCCCACTCCCCAGTTAATGGATCAAACAGTAATATTATGTGCTGATCTAATACTCTCAAGATAACGACTGTGAAAGAGATTCCATTATAAGAAACTTGTACGTTTGTATGTGAGCTGTCCGAGTATATCTGCAACGTCTACGTACATTATATGTGTAACATAGCACCATTACAGCAGCAGACAGTACATTTAGGGAAATTTCTAAACTATCTCGATAGGTTGCAGGAGAGTTCAATCTGTCTAATATGAAGTAAATGTAATGATATAAGATAATAGATATATCAACTCAATACATAACAGCTTCTCCCACATTGTATATTGCATAGTCTGGGGGTTTGTGCTCATTATCACACCTACGTTGATGGATAACTTACAGAGTCTAACCAGATTAGGGTCATTAGAAGATAATTAATGCAGTTCATGTGCAGGCCATAATATCAGACAGTCTTCACTGTTTATACACAGTGGTATCAGGTGATTGTATCATCACGACCTATGCTGCAGATTTGTGCATGGAGCACTGTACAGTGTCCAATTCACTGATTAAGAGTAGACCATGGCCACACCTAGTTTCATTAAGTTTCATAAACCATATAAAGGTCTTCTGGTGGCAATATAATAAACTGTTGATGAAGTATGAAGATTGCATCTAGAGAGATATTGAGAGAGATGGCTGATATGTGAGTTACATTTTGAATAAGATGTGAATACGATTTGTGGACTCAATTGGCATCTTAACTGCCACATTGACATATGAGACTAAAGAAATATTGCAATGACATCAAAAGTGGCTTTTATTAATCTCTTTCAGATGTCTTCATTCCGAAACAATATTTGATATGTAACACATTTATCATTAGTGTGTAGCAGCTATAGCAATCTCATCACTATATCAACTTTACCTCATGACTAAGTATACAAACCATATAGGTAAACATCAAACCTTTCAAGGAAGCAATCAACCTTATGCTTAACAGTTATCTATTAACAACAAGAGTGGTTTATGTGTAGATTTAAACATATAGATTGTAACAACAAGGAAGAAACAGGTCCCCTAGTAAATTCTCAGCAAAGCACCCCATGCCATGATACAGCACTATAAAATTATCAAATCAACAAACACAAACAATAGAGTTGTTAAAGCAGCACGTTCAAAGGGGTCACAGAACCGCTTTATGATTATATCAAATCAATAAATAAGAACCATATAGTTGTTGCAGCAATTGATAAGGGAACACAAACCTTCTTCTGGTAAGGGGATTGGTGGACATAAAGCTGAGTGATGTGTACAAAGTTTTTCAGGATTGCTCTTCCCTGCATGATGTTCGAGATTATCAAGCTGATCAGAGGGCAGGTGTATAAGAAGGGGGTAAGTCAGTCTGTTTCTGAAATTTGATAATGATTTAGGAAAGAATGGCCAATAGACCTATATCAATACTTCAAACTTGTTTACCAAAAGTAAACTCACTTAAGGTACAGGTCTTCAGGCCGGCAATCAATAACGACTGTACCAGAGGTGGCAATAAGAAAATTGAACAGCTGTACTGGTGTTGAACATTCCATCACATCATTTTATTACCCTCCCCTGCAATTGAACCACATGAATCAATGTTTTGGTTAAAAACATACAGCAGAGATTGTAATTGGAATTGCATCCACAAAAGATTGTCTAGATCAAGTCCACATGATTAGCATTTTTATAGGTATCTATCTTTCACCACCAAAGATCATAGGTAATAACATCGAAATTCAAACTGCTTTGTAGTTTGTAGGTAGATCATAAGGTCATTGTTTTGAGGACATCATATAATGCATCATGCACAAGACACATTGTATGTAACACTTTTTATGCTGTAGGTCGGCCGAAAGGTTTTAATTCTCAAAAGGATTCGATAGTTCATCAATCATCAACACAGCATGATAAGTGATAAATAAGCCTCAATAATGACACCTCACGTCTCATCATATTCATTATTGAGGAATCAGCATCACACAAGACCAAATACAAATCACTCAGCCCATGCCATATTTCTTTGCGTCGGTGTCAACTTTTTACTGACGTTTTGAAATCACAGATATGAATATTGAATCATGAGTGGAATATTAAATAAATAAATAAATAAAAGTTTTTGCCTTCAGGCAACTCAATTGTGACATTTCACTCGTCATTAATTTGATTCATTGAATTATGTACCCACACAGGGTACTCACTACGAAACAAAAAGTCTTCAGTTAATTTCCATAGTCTACTACCTAGTTGCTAGTCTAGTTTCCTATGCTAAAGATTCCAATAACAACAATAACAAAATAACAGCTGTGATTACAACTGCCTAAATTAAAAAAACCTGAACAGATTAAAAATAAATTAATTAAGTTAATGAGTAGTAATGTTGATACCCTTCTTCCTTGCAACAAAAGGATTCTCTAACAAGTAGTTGTTGAACTTCTCTTTACGTTCCATAAAATTGGGGCTACCCTCTATTCTTCTGATAATCAAATTCGACACACTCCAATAATTTTCAATGGAGCAGTTTGAAATTGACTCCTTCTTGAATAATTCTAAGTTAACTTTAAAAGATGCAACATTTTCTGAAGATTTTACATAACCTGGTAACCTGTTCCAATAATTCTTTATCCTATCCGGAAGAAAACATTGTCTTAATTTAC